>PVIJ01021506.1:0-18326 GCA_004024925.1 Scalopus aquaticus | reverse complement strand
AGGCTTGTTCTGGAGGATGTTGCTGAGGGCGAGAGGTCAGTACATAGCTACAAGTGGCCATTTTGATTTGCTCTCAGAAGGGGGCCTGCATTGGGGGAGGGCAGGTGGGATGGAGAAAGCAAGTGAAAGATTTGACTTCATTTGAATCCCTCCACCCAGCCCTCTCTGAAGCCAATTCTAGAATGTTCGCTCAACCTAGCCCATAAAAATCCTTTTGTCATTGGTTTTCTGTCCTTGTAACCATAATTACACAATCCCCCAAACTTATACAATGAAGTGGAGGGCAAAAAGAAAAATATGTAGGAAGACTGTATCACAATGCCAAGAGCAACTTTATGATAGTTTTCTGAGCTAAAGAACATGAGTTTCATTTTATGGATTATAATTCTGGTGTTCAGAGAGGTTAAGAGGCTTATCTAAGGCACACAGCTAGGAAACTATAGAGCTAAGAATTGTTTTTTTAAGTGTCAAATTATAGGATTTTGCATTTAAAAATTTGGGGACTCTTTCAGCTTTCTGGACTATCATAACTAATTTTTTAGGTTTGGGAAGTTCTCAGCTATTATGTCTTTGGTTTTTTTATTTTTTAAAAGATTATTTATGCATACAAGAACTGGGGTGTAGGCCAAAGGTGTGGAGTGTTGAGAGGTTTCATCAGAGACAAAGTGGGGAGCAGAACAGGTGGATCTACTGAAGTACACTGCTGAGGGGAGCAGCGGGTGAGGCAGGAGAGGTCTGCTGTCCATGTGTGAAGCTCCCTGACCAGGGATAGAACTTGTGCTGCAGTGGTGGCGGATAGCTTCATAGTGCTGAGACTTAACCTACTGCGCCACCAGGGAGGCCGTGGTTTTTTTTATTATTAATTTAAAACAATTTTATACATTGCTGTTCATTGTTTTTACAGTATTTGATTTAAATCCAGATTTACCTTCAGGTCAGCTGAAGTCTTGGTTTTCTGCAAAAACACTAAGCTGTCTTTAATAGAAGCTCAAGGAGGTCTTCGAGTCCAGATTTGGGGACACGACCTTTGTTGCTGTAATTAACTACAAGGCTCCAGAGGCCTTCCCTGTATCATGCCCCATTGTAGACACCCCGTTCAAACCCTTCTCCCCTTCTTAGTCACGCCATCACTCAGCGAAGCAGTCAAATCCAGGCTTTCTCTTCCTGCTCAGACTTTCTCACTTGCTTCTCTTCCCCTCTCACCTTTTCAGCATGAGTTTGCCCCGGGTTCATCCTCAGTTCACTCCTCTGCTTTTAACATGCCTCTTCCCTTAGCCTCATATCCATAAACACCCATCTGTGTCTCCTCCCATCTGCTCCTGGATGTACCCCAGGCACCTCAAGCTTGGAATGTCCAAAACAGCTTATCACGTCCCCCAAACCTGCTCTTGCACCTCTGTTCCTTGCCTCAACCATGGCGTGATCAGCCAACCACTCCATCAAACTAGAAAAATCTCGGAACCCTGTTCAAGTTGATCTCACTCTGCACTTGCCCCACCTAATCAATCATCCGGTCCTGTGACTTTGACTTCCCCCAGAATCCCCAAGTGCGCCCTTGCGCTCCATTCCAACGAGCCCCGCACGTGCGAGGGAAGGGATGCGCACGTGATAGCACAGTCCTGGGCTGCACCTGGGTGCCCCTTCTTTACCTGTGTGCAAACTGAGACCTGCCCCTCCAGCCCCCCGAAAAAGCCACATGGTGTTGTTGTGATGCTGTCTTCCAGTGCTACCTATATCCAAATTATTACAGACTCATCAATTTTACACTATTCACTACAAATTCTTTGTTGATCAGACCAAGATGTGTGTGTGCGTGTCTGTGTGTTTGTGTATGTGTGTGCATGCACACGTGCGCTTCTGTCTGTCCTATTCCCATAACCACCCCAATCTAGAATCCATGCAACATGGAGAATTTCAAAAGATGTCTCCTCCTCCCAAACCCCAGCCTTGCTTCTTGAACGAACTCCTGCAAAGTGTGATTTTCACAGTCCATCCCCCATTTTCTGCAAGACTTAATCTGAAAGTTGAACACCACCTAGGTATTTACCAGACAGGACTGTTGAGAGGATTAAATAAGGTCGTGCCTGCCAAGCACTTAACTCGTACCTGGCACATAGAAGCATCTAGTACGTTCTAGTATTGTTATCATTATTACTGTTGTTATAAGGAAAAGAGATGTTCCTATTAGCATGCTCTTTATGGGTCATGTCCTTAAAGTTTCACTTCTTTTTTTTTTTTTTGCCCCTAAAGTTTCACTTCTTGATAAATTATTACAGACAGCTAAGACAGAGCAGTTCCCTTTGAATTCTGAAAATGAGCAGCGCCTCCTTAATTAGCAGCCATTGGGGAAATCAGAGAGCCTGTCCTCTCACTGTTTATATTAACAAGTTTCGTTAATCACACATAAGATAACAGACATCACCATCCCACCACCCCATGTGTTAAAAAAAAGTGCGCTAGTTAATTGTGTCTGAATAGATGTCTGTACCCTGAGAGAAAATGTTCAGAACGGAAACTATTTAAGCATCGCTTTCTTTAGACGCTCATTTAGTGGAACAGTGGCTCATTGAAAAAAGTTTGGGAGAGGGGAACGAACTTTAATTGCATTTCCATTATGTAATGGCAACTTACCCGGCATGAACACGCTTGCCACACAGCTGCCACAGTCCGTTTTGGCCTCAGTTTGACCAGTTTGGGATTGACAGCTGGTCACTGCCCATCCAGAGGCACAGGTGCCATGGTTAAGTGATTGTTGTGTATGTGGATTAAATCAAATAGCAGGTAAATTACTTAAACTAGAGAAGGTAACTTGGGGTGCACTGTGAATGGGCCAGTTCTAGTGCCCTGCAAATTCACACTGTTGTGGACATTTTCACAAGTCTCTTTCAACAACCGGATAGTATTTGAAGAGAAAGACCAGCAGATTATGAGGTACTGGCTAAGTCAGGCCCACCTGGCAGTTTTTATAAATTAAATTTTATTGGCACGTGGCCACGTGATTCATTCACACATCATCTGTGGCTGCATTCACAATGCAGTGGCAGAGTTTGAGTCACTGCAGTTGCAACAGATAAGGCATATGTCCCCAAGAATCTGTACTCTGGATGGTCTGGCCCTTCACAAATATTTTGCTGACCTTTGTTCTCGAAGATAACAGAGCCTATTGATAGACACTCAGGTTGAGTCCATTACTTTTTTGCTCTGACCTCCATGTTCGTTTGTGTTTGTCCTTTCAAGCTGACATAGCTACAGGATAAATTCTTAGGTGTTGGGTTGCTGAGACAGCAAAGAGTAGGAAGCTTCTGAGAGCAAGGGATAGTCGCTATTTAAAATTCTGGTCTTGCCACGATGGACACGGGACCATTGTTTGAAGAAGAGAGCTAGCTGTGAGTGAGAGTCAGAACTCTTTTTTTTTTAAAGATTTATTTATTTATGCATACAAACTGGGGTGTAGATAGAGGTGTGTGTGGGGATGGTGGTGGTGGGAGGATTCATCAGAGACAGAGTGGGGAGAGAACAGGCAGATCGACTGAAGTACACTGCTGAGGGGAGCAGCGGGGAGACAGGAGAGGTCTGCTGCGCCATGTTGGAATCTCCCTGGCTGGGGATCGAACTTGAGCTGCAGTGGCTCTGGATAGCTTCATAGTGCTGAGACTTAACCCACTGTGCCACCAGGGAGGCTCAAGAGATTCAGAACTTCTCAAGTCTTCACTCATAGCTTCCATGAGTCAAACACAAAATCAGAACAATCCAGAATCCCTCTGATTACATTTCCGTCCAGGGTTTCTGCAAGGATGAAGCAACAGACATTGTTCAAGGGTGTATTTGCCCAGGAATTTTAGGCAATGGTGCTATAAAAACTTGAATAATTTTACTGATAGTGTGGTGAATTCTCAAAATGTTTGAGTCTTCAAGTCTTTTGAAAACACATGAAAGCCAAGGAGCTCCCAAGTTGCCAGAGTTCAGTAAAGTTTATCATTATTGTTACCACTATCCATAATCTACCACTATCTGTAATAAAAAGTGCAGTGTATGGTTCATATGACGTGTGTATTTCACGCCAACAGTGGGGTGTTTTGCCTGGCATGTGTGTGGACAGCCCTGAGGTCCTTGTTGCTGGAAAATACTGGTTCGAATCCTGATTCCCTTTACTTCCAGTAGGTGACTTCACATCTTGGAGCCTCAGTTACTCCCACTATAAATGGGGATGCTAAAACCTGCTCTTTATGGAATGGGGATACGCTGGAGCCTGATTTGTTCAGTCACTGAGTCCTGACTAGGCTTCAGCCATCTGCAAGGCACTGGGGAGATGGCGGTGCAGACACAATTGGTTCTTGCTCCCAGGACCTTCTCACTTAGGACAGTGTTGTAAGAGAGGAAGAAATGGGGCCTCCCTGGTGGTACAATGCATTAGGTTGCCTATACATGCCTATGAAGCTATCGGCAGCCACTGCCGCACGAGTTCTATCCTCGGCCAGGGAGCTGACCCACATGGTGCAGCAGACCTCTCCTGTCTCGCCCGCTGCTCCCCTCAGCAGTGTACTTCAGTGGATCTGCCTGTTCTGCTCCCCACTCTGTCTCTGGTGAATCCTCTCACCACCCCGCACCTCTGGCCTATACCCCAGTTCTTGTATGCATTAGTGAATAAATCTTAAAAAAAAAAAAGATAAAAAACAAAAGAGGGGAAGAAATGTATCCACACAGCCGCTGCTTATTCTCATTCATCGTTGCTCTGCCTTTTCCTCTTAAAGCGGAATACACGTTGGTGGAATAAACAATGCTGGCACATGTTGGTGGAATAAATTTGACAAAGCTTGTCCAAATTTAGGGAGTCTTTGGGTCCCACTGGACATACAAAAGGACAGGAGGCTAAAACTTCTGCACCTCCCATCTTCCCGGATGCCTTTTTCCCTCCACTGGTAATTCCCACCCTTCGTGGTTCCAGAGGCATTTGACAGATACTCATAAGGGGTGAACCCAGAGCTGTTGCTTTGTAGGAACCTCGGCATCTGAGTTTCAAGAATCTGAACTCTCTGTATCGCACACTAAAAAATGGTTAAAATGGCAAATTTTATATTCTATATATTTCATCAGAATAAAAAGAGTTAACAAAAATCTAAGCCTAGAAGTCCCCTGGACATCCTATATTTTCCATAAGTAGAGGATTGGGAGAGAGGGAGTGATGGAAAAGACAGCTTATCTCTCCCCCGAGGAGTTTTCTCTGGACTAGAGAAGGTGAAAGGGAAAGAGAAGCAAGAGCTGTGATAATGACATGGACTCTGGACTCACCGGTGGCCTTGCTGGTGGGAACTGAAATCTCCAGAGGGTTCAGTAAACTAGGAGGAGGGAGGACCTCACCTCCCAGGGCAAGGCACAGACAACCGAGGCATCAGTTGAATGAAAAATGGAAGGTAGAAAATTGGAGGTGAGAAATCGAAGGAGATGCTCACTCTCAACTGCTCAGCCTCCGCTTACACCATTATTCCTGCAGAATAACTGCCTTCTTCACTTAGCCTCTTTTTAATTTTCTTTTATTGTAAAATGCATGCATATGTTTCCTTCTAAGAGTTGTATGGTGTTAGTTCCTTTTTTTTTAAAGATTTATTTTGTATTTATTTATGCACACAAGGACTGGCATAAAGGCCAGAGGTGCAGAGGGTGAGAGGATTCACCAGAGACAGAGCGGGGAGCAGAACAGGTGGATCTACTAAAATCCACTGCTGAGGGGAGCAGCGGGCGAGACAGGAGAGGTCTGTTGCGCCATGTGGGAAGCTCCCTGGCCGGGGATCGGACTTGTGCTGCAGTGGCTGGCAATAGCTTTATAGTGCTGAGACTTAACCCCTTGAGTCACCAGGAAGGGCCCTGGTGTTAGTTCTTATGTTTAAGTCAGTGATCCATTTTCCTCTTAAAAATATACTCCATTTCCAGGTCATGGAAGTGAGAACTGGTATCTGAGAGTGAGTACTCCTTCAACCTTTCACCTAGATATTTCAGGCCCAGGTAGGTGGCAAGTCTGCCACAACTAACCGGAACCAGGCACAGCAGAAGAGCAGAAGAGGCGAGGAGTCTAACTGGGTTGCCATGGCTAATGGGTGCGAGATGGCAAACGCAGGAAATTGGACCTGGGAAGCGCCAGCGTCCGCCATGGTCTCCAGAGTGGCATGGAATTAACCAAGGAAGATGTCAGGGCCCTGATAATCCGTGACAACCAGACAATGTAGAAGAAAGAGGAAAGAGGACTGATGGACAAGCCCTGAGAACAATTCAGCATTTGCTGGGATGGGCGAGTGACGACGATGGAGGTTCCTCAGCAGAGGCTGGTAATCCTGACTACAACCCTGGAGAGTGCGGGAGGAGGATGCTCCTTAAAATCCCCTAAATGGACAATTATTGGTCTCAGGTAACACAGACAAAGCTTTTGTGACCCAGTGGGCTTGAGAGTCTACATAAAACTTAAGTTCCATCTTAGACAAATAAAGGACCATTGTGCCGGCTTCACACCCTTCCCGAATGTGCTGTCCATATGTGAGCAGAACACCAGAACGTGACATGTTTTACCTCAATTTCATCTCATATACTACATCCCTTCTCTCCCACAGGAAGGGAGACTGCTTTCTAGCCCAGATTGAAGTTGCAAGGAAACAGCATACAAGTGAAACTTTGAAGAATAGACAGAAATCTCTTAAGTGGTGGTTTTTAACCTTGTGGATTTTGTCCCTGGGTGGGGACAGGGGCAATGTCTGGAGACATTTTTGGTTGTCAAACCTGGGGAGGAGGATCTGTGGACAAGTAGTGAGTAGGGACCGGTTGCAACAGTGCGTGGGGCAAGTGGTCACCACAGATGTCCTTTTGCTGATGTCCACAGCACTGAGGACACAGTGGAGTGAAGTGACAGAGTGAAGTGTAGGAGTCCCAGGCAGTAATGGCAGGCTCAGGCCATTCAGACCAGGAGAAGCTTTGCACAGAACAACAGCACAAGAGACTCATTCTCCACATTATAAAACAGACACCAGAAACCCTGCCCCGCCCTCCTCTCAAGAGACCCAAAGCAGAGCTGCAAACTGTGACATTCCAAGATGCATCTTCATAATAGGTCACGGTCATGAGGATGACCTGATGGTCGAAACCATCATAGAATGTTCTCAAAATTCTTCCAGTGCTCTAGTAGAAGCCTAACTTCTGAAACCAGACTGACTTTTTTCTAGTTGTTTCTTATTCAGGGTCAGTAACACTAGCTGCTGTGACAAACAGCACCTGATGTTAGTGGATTATTGGTGGAACAGTTTATATCTTGCTGAAATCAGTCACCCCACTTGGTCCTAGATGAAGCTTAATAAGGAGAGACCCAGGTCCCTGCTTGCCTTTATTCCTCCCTCCCTTCTTTTTTCCCTTCCTTCCTGCCCTTCTCCCACCCGAGAGCCTGGGGATATTTTGCTGTAAGCATCATCATAGATAGGCAGGGAAAGTGTAGAGAGAGGTTTTCTAGGGGAGGAGGCAGACCTCCTTGGGTCCCTTCCTTCTTTCTTTCCTACTGGCCAGACCTCAGTCACATGACCTCAGACCGCAGGGGAGACTGGGAACTATAATCAAACTGTGTGCTGAGGACAAAAAAAAAAAAAAGTGTTAGCTGAGCACATGTGGCATCTGCCACGGTGTCCTTTTGCTCACTAACACACACGTGTGTGCAGATTCAATCTAGAAAGGGCCCCAGGTCATGGTGTGTGGGAGCTTATCTTCCACAAGGAGCATACCCTCCTCGAGAGGGTATTACACATCCCCTGTTAGATTGTAAAGTGCATTGATTCCAGAGTTTGTCTTCCCGGAGTGCAATTGTTTTCTTTCATCCAGCAAGGATTTATGGAGTGCCTGCTGTATACCAGGAACTGAGGATGTCGTAGATAAAGCAATGAACAAACAGACAGTAATGTCCCTGTCTTACAGTGCTTGCATTCTAGTTGGTGAACAAGTCCATTATAAACAAAGAAACCAACAAGCAGATGTGTCCATAAAGGCCTTTAGCAGTATAGATCAGCTTCCCTTCATTTTAAGAGGTTTTGGACCATGCCAATGTCTAAGTTCAGCTGAGCCGAGCTAATCAATGTTTTCTCTCCTGGGAATTTGAAGTGGGGCTTAGAGATGATTGATTTTTACACATAGCTGTGGAGGGCAGAAGTCCCGGATGTAGGTGTCGGCAGATCTGGTTTCTTCGGTGGACTCTCTCCTTAGCGTGCGGAGGCTCATCTTCTAGCTGCTTTTTCAAATGGTCATCTCTCCCTGCACATGCATCCTTGGGGTCCCTTTCACTGTAAGAATACTAACCATAGAAGAATTAGGATCCTGTATTTGCTGCCTCTTTTTATCTACTTTACCTTTTTTAAGATTGTATCTCCCAACATTGTGGCATTCTGAGGCTGGGACTCAACATCTGAACTTGGGAGGAACATGATTAAGTCTATACTATCTGGCTGGTTCACTGTCCCCAGTTCTGTGAGAACCTTGTTACCTTCTACCAGCTCTTCCCATTTTTCCTTGAGTGTGTTTGCTTTACACCTGTTCTTCTCAATTGCAAAATCCCTGCCCATTCCTCCCTTCTCCTGTGTTGTACTCGTCTCTCATTCATTCTGCACGCAATATGGCTGGTCCTATGCTTTGGGACATGCACAGAGACTTGGTCACTACCTTCGAGGAGTTAGCATTTTGGTCTTCCTGTCAATTACAAGGTGAGAATTTCAGGTAATAGTTAATGTCAATCATGTAGGTACCTATGATCTGTGGCCACATCTTGGGAAAGATTTCTCCAGAGGAGTGTTCCTTTCAACAAGGGGGCAGACAGCATAATCCTAAGTGGGCATGTAGTTTGGTCTTTGGGTGAGAACCATCTGTACATAGGGTTTGAAAAGATGAAATTTCACAAAGGGCAATTTCGATTTTCTGCTGTTCATATTAAATTGATGAGACTTGCTCAATCTAATCTTTATTATATCATACACTGTTACTTCTCTATAAGAAGATCAGTCCAGCTATAGAATTATAGCTCTCAAGTGGTCAACAGATATAGGATGAAATATTCAACTTCTCCAGCAAAAGACTGAAAACAACATAACAATAACTTATCATGTTTCACCTAACATATGAGCAATTTTAGTAAGTTTGTTTTTCTTTTCTTTTTTTTTAAAGATTTATTTATGCATGCAAGCTGGGGTTCAGGCCAGAGGCATGGGGCGGTGAGAGGGTTCACCAGAGACAGAGTGGGGAGCAGAACAGGCAGATCCACGGAAATACACTGCTGAGGGGAGCAGTCAGCGAGGCAGGAGAGGTCTGCTGCACCATGTGGGAATCTCCCCGACTGGGCATCGAACTTGCATCACTGCTGCCAACAGCGCCACAGCGCAGTGCTTAACAACTGCGCCACCAGGGAGGCCCAAGTTTATTTTTCTTTTGACAGATTAAACATTCAGATTGGAGCCAGGGCTTGGGAACATGGAACATATGATAAAGTGTGATGGAAAGAGAATATTACTCAATCTCTATGAAAATTTGTGAATCACACATCTGCAAAAACTTCAAAGCAGAAAATTTGCTGCAAGGAAATTTCTTAGGACGCTCATAAAGGAACACAAAAAATTAATTACAGAAATTTTCAATTTAATGAAATAGGCTTGAAATAGGCTTCCCCCAGTATCCAAAAGCAGAATGTTCCTATTTGGTATAATTTGGTAGTTTATTTTTTGGGGGGTCTGGGAAAGCTATCAGTTTTTATGGAAATATTTTTGAGCATTCCCGGATCCAAAAAACAGCCTACCAAATCACACCGAATAGGAATATTCTATTTCAGGTAGCGGGGAAAACCAGTATGTGCAATAGTAAAAAAGGAAAAGGCCAAATGTCCAACAATAAAGAAATATTGAATACATTATGAAAACTTCCAAAAATGAACTGTTCAACCATTATACACCAATGCATAAAAGACTGTTTTAATGTCATGGAAAAATGTCCACCAGTTATCTTTGAGTGCAAAAATGAGATCATAATGTACTATAGAGATCCCATTTTTTTTTCTTTTTGCTGAGGGGAGCAGCGGGCAAGACAGGAGAAGTCTGCTGCGCCATGTGGGTCAGCTTCCTGGCTGGGGATTGAACTCAGGCTGCAGTGGCTGCTGATAGCTTCATAGTGCCGAGATTTAACCCCTTGGGCCACCAGGGAGGCCCGAGATCCCATTTTTGAGAAGAAAATGCATGGGAAAAACACGCAAAAAATGGACATTAGCATAGAAAGAGTGGTTATCTCTAGGTGGCAGACATAAGATTGGCTTTCATTTTGTTCTTTTTTGAAAGATAAAGTGAGATAAAGTACAATGCTTAGTACTGTGTGATGGGGAAAAATCACTAAACAGATGATTACTCTTAATATCACAATTCACCACATTTATCAAATGGAGTAAATATCAACCTCTTCAGGTTTGTTGTCAGAAGTCAATGAAATCATAACGCACTTGGTATGTGGTAGGTTTTCAATAGATAACATTTTCACTTATTTTTTTCTGGGAGAGAGGGTTATATGCCACAAGGATTGAGCAGATACACTGCTACTTGGCCATTTGCAAGCTGATCAAGAATAAAGGCAAAGTAATTATGTTTTCTGAGCTTCAATCTCTTTATTTGAAGATGGAGACAGTAGTAGCTTTATCCTAAGATTATTGTAAAAAAAATTTTTTTTTTTTTGGTGTAGGACTGGGGTGTAGGCTGGAGGGGCAGGGTTGGGGGGTGGTGGTGGTGAAAGGATTTACCAGAAACAGAATGGTGAGCAGAACTGGTGGATCCACTGAAATATGCTGAGGGGAATAGCAGGAGACAGGAGAGGTCCTCTGCGCCATGTGGGTCAAACTCAAGCCTTAGCAGTGACACCACTGAGACTTAACCCTTAGGTCACCAGGGAGGCCCAGATTATTGTCAATTTGAAAGATTATATCAATTGTACAGCACCCATAGGGGGTTATATATTCTTCTATTTTTTTTGCCATATTGTATGAAAATTATTACATGTGTAAAGCAAAAAAAGGTGCAATTTTAAACATAACAAATACACCAATCTTAAAGCACCCAGCGCTCTCCTTCATCTCACTGCTACTCAGCAGGAATATATGTGGCCTACAGCTTGGTTACCACCAGCTTCAGTAAAGAAAAAGGGTGTAGGATGGAGCTTATAAGAGCCTCAAGTTGACAATGGGATGAGAAACAAAGCAAAGAAGCTCTTTGAACTGAGAGCAAGCTGGTTCACAGCTTTTTTTATTCAAGGAGGCTTCAATCTTGAGCGAGAAAGGTGTGGGAAGCACAGGTCTTACCAAGTTTAGTAGGATCATCTGCTTTTGATATTGTACAAATCCCCCGTGATCCCAAACAAGGCCAGCTCAGTTAGCAAACTGTCTTCATTTGATTGGTAATGAAGTTATGTGCAAGAAAATCCTGCAAATAGATAAAGATACCTTGTTAAAATGAGCCGGTATATTTTAGGTCCACATAGGCACACATGTTCAAAATATTTTGTTTTTCTTTCTATTGGATTGATTTCTTTCCTTTCTCCAGCTTTATTAAGATGTAATTTACATGGAACATTGTACATTTAAGGTATACAATGTAATGACTTGATACACATATGTCTTGTGGAAACTATGACCACAACAAAGTTAGCTAACACATCTACCACCAGCCATAGTTGACTCTTGGTGGGGAGGGAGACAATTTAAGATGTACTCTTAGTAGCTTTCAAGGATACAATCCCATACTGTCAACTATAGTCACCACACTAGACACAGCTCTCCTATGAGTTTCTTTTGTAATTTTAGAGTCCACCTATAAGTGAGATCATACAGTGGTTTTTCTCTGATTTATTTCACTTAGCATAATGACCTCAAGAGCTATTCATGTGGTTGCAAATGATAGGATTTCCTTTCTCTCTTTCTTATTTTATGGCAGAATTCTATGTGGGTATGTATGTGTGTGTGTACAAAATGTATATCATAGTAGATATAGTATACATAGTATACATACATATGTATGTGTATCTGTGTGTGTGTATACACACATATACGTGTGTGTACTTTTCTTTGTCCATCCATGCACAGATGGACACTACTGTGAATAGTGCCTCAATGAACAAAGGGATGCAGATCTCTCTTTGAGGAAGTGATAGACCCGGAAGTGGAATGGCTGCACCATACTGTAGTTCTTTTGTAAACTTTTTAATTTTTGAGGCACCTCCGTATGGTTTTCCACAGTGGCTGAACCAATTTGCTTCCCAGCAAGAGTACGGAAGAGCCCCCTCTCCCCACACCCTCCCCAGCACTTGCTATCTCTGTCTTTCTGACAACAGCTATCTTAACAGGTGTGAAGGAGAACCATATCTCCTTATGGTTTGGATTGGTATCTACCATTTTTTAAAAAGGTTTATTTATGCACACAAGAGCTGGGGTGTAGGCCAGAGGTGTGGGGTGGTGAGAGGATTCATCAGAGACAGAGTGGGGAGCAGAACAGGCAGATTGACTGAAATACACTGCTGAGGGGAGCAGCAGGCGAGGCAGGAGAGGTCTGCTGCGCCATGTGGGAAAGTCCCTGGCTGGGAATTGAACTCGTGCTGCAGTGGCTGCCAATAACTTCATAATGCTGAGACTTAACCCCTTGTGCCACCCTCTACAATTTTTTTTTTATAAAGCTCCCCAACTGAGTCAGAAACACAAGGATATTAGGGACACACAGCCTATGTCATTTACTTTTATCTCCATGATAACTGTATCAAGTTAATTTCCTTCCTGCAGATGAGAAGGTCGAGACTCTGAGGACCAATGAGCCGTGGATCAGCATTTCCTCCCCCAACCTCCATGCCAGTGATCCTTACCCTTTTCAATTCTGTGATGGGTCTCAGGAGGCTAACCTGGAGGCCCCATATCATTGGATCCCTTGTCCACTCACTCCTGGTTGGGTTTCATCCTTGGGAGACATTTTTAGAACATTTAGAGAACAGGCTGAGAGAGGAGTGAGAGTGATGGTACACCGGTTCCTGCTGGTGTTGCCACAGTTCCAGCCAAACCCATTTTCCTCTATGGCCATGGTCTTATTGGGTGGTTACTTTTCTAGTTGGGCCAGTCTTGCTGGGTCTAAAAATGCTGTTCTGTCCCCTTCCCTGTTAGACTGTGTGGTGCTAATGGTTTCCCAGTGTTGCCGCCCCAGCTGATGTGGGCTCCCTTAACCTTGTCCACGCCTTTGTAAGAGAGTCCCTGCTTTGACTTCTTGGGATAGATCTCTCAGCGGTCACCTGTGTCCAGCCAAGACTCCGATTGTTTAGTCACTCGGGAACAAGACCCGAACCCAGGTCTGTCAGTCAAACCCCAAATTCCCTCTTCAGCTGCTAGATGATCTCTAAGGGTCATCTCAGTTCTAGAAGTTTCTGAATCTTGCAGTCACAGTCCTCCAGAATTTATTGATTCAAGTCACAGTGACTCTTTCCATCTTTACTCTTGACATCCCTTACATGGGGTCCCTTTTGATTTCAGCCGCATGGAAAAACTTTGGGGTAAGGGTGTGAAGAGGACTCCTGAATTGTGCCCCCATGTGTGAACAATTCCAGGGACTTGCCTGATCCAAGATTTGCACCCAGATGTGGTCCATCCCAGCTGCAGCTTCTGCACCACCCCTCAAGCTAGGAAGATGGTACAGGCAGAAACCCAGAGCAGCTGAGTTTGACCCAGACGTGCCCAGGAGAGCTGCCAAAGGAGGACAGACTTCCCAAAAGGAGGGCATTTATTATTTAAACATTGATTGCTGTTTAAATCATACAGAGGGAAAAGACTTTCCATTTGTAAAAGTCATTTTTTAATGGCAGATCAAAGACTGCCGACATTTTGCTGGACCACGAATTGTTGTGGATGCCAGAGAGATGTGCGCCCTGCCTGCTGGAGCGGGATGGGGTGAAGACCCAATGCAGGTCAGTGCTGAGCTCTGCTTTCCCATCTGGAAAACGGATATAGCCAAGCCTCATCAGCCCCCTGTATTATCAGTCAGTGTCCTGGAAGGAAAATAGAAGCCTTTCTCTTTAGAGCTTTCACATGGAGAGAATTTAATATAGACAATGCATTTCCCAGGTGACAGAAGACCATAGAAGCCAAAGGGTCAATGGCCCAGTGAGGAGAATTGCAACAGAAGTGAGATGCTAACATCCTTAGCCGAGGGGAACAAGAGAGCCAGGGTTGAGTTTCGGGGAGTATATCCAGGGCAAGCACCGCACTGCAGAATTGTGAGCAAGAAAAGATGTTTGGTCAAGGTACATCAGATTCAGTTCAGATTCAAGGGAAGGAGAAGTAGACTCCATCTCTTGACGTTTGGAGTGACATGCCCAGATGAGGAAGGAAGAAATGGATGGCAGTCTTCGCTGGAGACTCTACCGCTAAATATGCATTTAGTATTATTGGGTTGTTTTGATGGATTGGTATTGGGACGCTTCCATCATTATAATATGTTCCTATTTGTCTTTAATAACAATCCTTGCTTCGAATTCTGATATTAATACAGTCACACTAGGTATTTATGCTTAGTTCCTGCCTCGTACATCTTTCCCATCATTTTGCTTTAATCTAGTTCTGTTTTTACATTTATGATCTATCTCTTGTAACATGATAGGTTTAGGCTCTGTTAGAGTTGGTGAGGAGTAGCTCTTTCCTTAAGACCAAACTAGTTCTGTTGTTCCTAGTTCTAGTCTTAGAGTTCTAAAGGTCTAAACTTTCCAGGGTATCAAAGAAAGGACTATTTAACCCACTCTAATTTTCTCGTTCTTAAATCCAGTGTCTCCTAGCCACGTGTGACTTCTGAAACTGCTTTTTAATTCACAGCAGCCCTCCCCTGCCCCTGCCAGTCACTGCTGTCTGCTAAGTTTTAGAGTCTTGCTTTGCAAATACACCAGTTAGTATTTGCCAAGAATTAAAGGACCTCCGTGCAGACGCCTGCTGTCTCTTGCAGGGAAGCTTCTACTGTCTTGTCTACTCTCTACTGTCTTGTTGCACAAATTCCAGCTACATCAGTAACACCAAACTCCAAGCTCTGTTTCTACCCAACAAGACCATGCTGTCTGCTTTTGCTTATTTCTCCATGCTATGAATGGAAAGCTGGGGTGAACGTGGCACCAGCCTCAAGGCTTCTTTCTCTCAAAGATCACAGTTCATTGACTACAGTTCCATGCCTGAAACAGTTGCTTTCTATACTGGTTTATCAAGAGAGTGAGTCTATTATGAGTTACCTCACCATGGCTAGAACCCAAAGTCTGATAGGGTTTTGAGAACAAAATGACATAATGGCATGAAGGCTCAGGTATATAGTAAATGATTAATAAATAGCATCACTTAAAAATTTTACTACACATTTCACTCTCATCAGACTATAGATTCTCCAAATTAAAGACTGTTTCTTCCTTTTATATTCCAATACCTAAGCCTGGCACAGAGTAGCTGTCAACCAGCATTTTATGAACCTAAGTAGCCTCAACTGAAAAATGAGTTGATGAAACACTTCTTAAGAGATAAAAACAGAGTCCAGAAAGCCTAATCATCACTTAGCTCTTGGCACTCATTTTGAACCCATTCTTGTGTTAAGTCCAAACAAGTTCCTTCTGTGTCCCAAGAATCTTTCACTTCCTTGTTTCCTTGCTCTAAGTGTATCTAATAATATATAGACTCAAATCCTTTGTCAGGATGGGGTGGAGAAATGAAAGATGAAAATTATGATGTCAACAATTTTAATGCTTGTATCAAAGAAGATGATGAAACAGGCATGATATTCATAATGAAGAGTCAACTTTCCAAAATATTTCAGGACTTCCCAAAACGGGAATTAATATTTGGGAACATGAAGGGATGAGTGGGGGTAGGCGATAAGTCTGGAAAAGTTGCTGACTAAATGAAATTCCATTAGGTCTTGAATTTTACACTAACCCTAACACTCACAAGTTTGGATTTTGAGAAATGTCAGTTGGGGAAGACAGGGCAGCATTTTTGTGCCACAAGGTGATTGATTTTGATGTTCTCATTTATACTTATTTATTAATACCCCAAAAGTATAAAGGGGAGAGTCAGAAAAGAGGAAATTCAGGGATTGTCGATGTCTATTAAAGAATCAATTTGCATCTGACTCAGGCAGGGCAACGTCTGATTGCCCGTTGTGGTGATGCTGGCTGAGACTCATCTGTTCCTTTCCAGGGATCCTAATTTTTTAATTAAGAACAAGAAATTTAATGGGGCAAATTTGGTGTTTGGAATCATTAGAAGATACTGTCTGATTTCCCACTGGTTCTGCATAGGCCTTTTAATACAATCATATTTGCACTCGAAATGTGCAGATCAAGATAAACTTGCCTCTCACCTCCCATGTGCTTCATCTTGAACAATTTTCCATGAACATCAAGGCTTGATGTGCTGTTAAGTGCGAGGACTCAATGCCACTCCCCTATTTTCTTGTTTTGACCATCCCCGAAAGAGCTCATCTTGGCCCCCATCTTTAAAAGGGCTCAGTCTCCTTCCACTCACCCCATCTTTTGCACAGCTCTGACCCAAGCATTCCAATCACCACAGAAACCCTCCAACAATCGGGGTGCCCCCTCTCTCTAGCCATTTCCACTTAGTCCCAGATCTAAGTAGATCATTCAATGAGGACAACCAGAGAGTCCTCTGGTTCAAATCACGGGTTGCAGAATTAGGCCTGGGTTTGAACTGAGACACTGACATTTTTGTAGATGAGGGATCTTGTCCAGTTTGTCCCACTTCTCTTAGCCTCAGTTTCTGGCTCTGAAAAAGAGGGAGGGGTGAGATTTTATGGGGATTAAGTGAGCCCTTAAGCACCTAATTCAAGGTTAAGTTATTGTTGCCTTTCTTCTAAGAACCCTCCTTCTTTCGCTTCTCCCTAAGAAGACACTGTTAAGCATCTTTTCGAGCTGTGTGCGTTTTGAGGATTTTTAATCATTGTTTAGAAAATCTCACCTATGTTGCAGAGTTGGTCCATGCTTGTCCCAGTAAATCGCTGAACTTTTCCCATTTGAATTTCTAAAGACCTCACTCCCTGCCTTCAGATCTTTGTCTCCTTTTGGCTGGAGTCAAAAAGAACCAGGAAAACAACAGAATCCTTTTCCAGGATGCCTCAGGGAACTGTTTTGAGGCCCAAGGCCCTGAGGGGCCGTTTGACCAGGTGCAGCAGCAATGCCATAGAGCTCCTGGGGTGGGGGAATGGTTTACAGGAAATCTCTGGAAACTTTTTTTTTCATGATTGCTCTTCTAAATCCACTCTCCTCTAGGTGAACTGTCAACAATTCCAAAACCATCTCCTATAAAACAGAAGCTCACCGGCATCTGAGAGGGAGCGGTAGAAGTGGTTCCGACTGGTAGCCGAAGAGAGAGAGATCGGGACCGTTCCTCAGCAGGATCTCAGCTTATCAGGTTGCTGATTTACTTATCTCGGGGTGATCAAATAGAGTGCCCAGGAAAGGAGGCATGTGTAGAGCAGCTCTCTGTGGTTGGAATAAAAGTTTCCAGCACCGAAAGTTAAGATTTTGAATAGAACCAATGTCCCAGGTGTCAAAGGCAGTTATTACCAAGGCTGCTGCTCTAGCAGCAGTGTGTGCTGAAAACAAACAAACAAAAAAAACCAAAAACAAAAACAGGAAAATAGAGCTATTAAAGTCCATACTGTCAAGGGCCTCTCTGGTGGCATAGGGGTTAAGTCTCAGCACTTTGAAGCTATCACCAGCCACTGTGACTTGAGTTCGATCCCCGGCCAGGGAGTGGATGCACGGTGGGTGCAGCAGACCTCTCCTGCCTCCCCGCTGCTCCCCTCAGCAGTGGATTTTGGTCAATCCGCCTGTTTTGCTCCCCACTCTGTCTCTGGTGAAGCCTCTCACCGCTCCCCACCTCTGGCCTACACCCCAGTTCTTGTATTCATAAATAAATAAAATAAATCTTTAAAGTCCACATTGTCAGATGGACGTGTAAAGGAGATGCTGCCCCATAGGAAATAATAAAGATACAGTGAAAATTCCAAACTAAAAAAAAGGTCATCTCCCATAGATTATCTCTCCGGTAGGGATAAGGGATTCTTATCCCTTATTCTATTCTATTCTATTCTATTCTATTCTATTCTATTCTATTCTATTCTATTCTATTCTATTCTATTCTATTCTATTCTATTCTATTCTATTCTATTCTATTCTATTCTATTCTATTCTATTCTATTCTATTCTATTCTATTCTATTCTATTCTATTCTATTCTATTCTATTCTATTCTATTCTATTCTATTC
>PVIJ01021505.1:0-18327 GCA_004024925.1 Scalopus aquaticus | reverse complement strand
TTTATCTTCTTTCCATGCTGAATAGTACTCCATTGTGTATATGTACCACATCTTCTGGATCCAATCATCTATTTTTGGACATCTGGGTTGCTTCCATACCTTTGCTATTGTGAATAGTGCCGCAATGAACATACGGGTGCATGTATCCTTTCCGATTAGTGCTTTTGTGTCCTTTGGGTAAATTCCCAAAAGTGGTATTTATTGCTGGGTCGTATACAAAATCAACGCACAAAAGTCATTCCTGTATCTTAAATTGTAAAGTAGAACTGGCTTTATAGTTTCAAGTCTCCCACCATAATCTCCACACCTGCTGTGGACCCATTGTGTTTTCCACAAGAAGGGGTGTGGCGAACGCTTCAGAGCAAAATTAACTGGACCACCCAGGAAGGAACCTAAAAATTCACTCATGCATTCATATCACCTACACCAGGCATAGGCAGAAATAATAATAATGATTAGCATTCTTGGAGTGCTTGCTGGTGGCAAATGTTACATTCATTTAATCATTAGGAGACCCAATACCCAATAAAGCAAGATTAAGAATCCCATCTGTGGATGAGAACACTATCCTGAGCAGATGAAGTTGTCCAAGGTCACAGGATTTGTTTCTGCAAGAGCCTGGATTTGAATCTCATTTTCTCTGCAAAGGGCTCCCTAACCATTCTCCTAGAGTGTAGATGTATTCTATCTCTAAAAACTAAGCAGGAATTCACGAAATGTGAATCAGGCTGAGACAAGGACACTAATCTTTGGTATAGCCAAATATGACAGAATCCCAACCTCAGGAAAACCCACAAAATCTTTAACAGTCATGGAATGCCTTGATGCCAGTGGTTTTCATTATAATGAGGAGCAGGAAGTGACTGAAGATTAGAATAAATACACTCATAGAAAAACAATGAATAGTGCATGTATACATTCATTTAGTCAGCCAGCCAGCCAGCCAGCAATTCATTCATTAACTTATTCACAGAGAACTGGAGGTCTAAGGGGACTAAGAAAGTAATACCAGGTACAGCCTTTGTTATACTCTCAAGGAATTTTCAATCACTTTGGAGAGAATAGATAAACACACACCAAACATTTGAATAACAATTTGAGTACAAGAGAGCACAGTATCTTTGTAATGTCCTTGTAAAATTTAAAATCTTTACAATTTATATATCATTTGTTTCTAGAATACTCACAGTCCTATCAAATTTATAGTGGTAACTTTATTAACCTACCACTGTGTGTTATATGATGTCAGAAAAATCTATACACAGTCTTTAACAGTGACTATATTAAGGTTTTAGTATAACTAGAGTAAATTTAGCTATCCATTAGTATATGCCCAGTTCAGTCTTCAACTCTATGAAAATTACATTAACTCTTAACCTTAGTTCTAATTTCTGCCAAGACAATGATTATGTCAATATACATGAGAAAAAGTTCCCATAATACTGAATTAAAGGACATGCTGCCCAATGCACATGAGAGCCACAATCAAGACACTGGCATTTCAAGAGAAGAAAATTAATTTATTGGTGCAGTTGAGTGGCTGCAGAAAGTAGTCAAACACATATCTGTTTCCCCATCTAGGAAAGGGTAAGGGCTTACATTGACTTTTGAGGAGCAAAGTTGAGAACAAAGGAGTTAAATTGTATTGGCTAAGGAACAGGCTATGGGCAAAGGAATATGGACTGGGCTGCAGTTTATTGGGTGTTTATGAAATTGGTCCATATTAGAGAGATTTTTCCCAGTAATTCTAGTTCTGTGATGGTTTGGTATTTAATTGATGTCAGTCAGTTTTTTTGTGCTTACTCAGATTGTATGATCTCACTGCTCCGAAATCCTGTCTCACCATACAAAATCCTTGCAAGCATTCTCACCATTCCTGCAAGATGAGCTGTTTCATACACAGACAGGGCTCTGTCTTCACCCATTTCCCACAGACAAGTTAGCAGCTGGGCTCGAGGGAGCCATGCCAAGGCAAGACCAAGAATGAAGCTTAGGTGGCTTTGTTGAACACTACTTTAAAGGAAAAATTAGGTAATTTGAATTATGACAGCCTGTGGTGCAATCCAGGGTCAGAGGGCAATTGGACCTCAATTTCACCTACAAAAATGACTTTAAAAAAATAAAGAATGGGCCTCCCTGGTGGCACAGCGGTTAAGCGCTGCGCTGTGGAGCTGTCGGCAGCAGCAATGCGAGTTCGATGCCCGGCCGGGGAGATTCCCACATGGCATGGCAGACCTCTCCTGTCTTGCCTGCTGCTCCCCTCAGCAGTGTATTTCCATTGATCTGCCTGTTCTGCTCCACACTCTGTCTCTGGTGAACCCTCTCACCACCCGGCGCCTCTCGCCTGTACCCCAGCTTGTATGCATAAATAAATAAATCTTTAAAAAAAAAAGGAAAGAAAACCCCAGTCTCCCATAATTGAATCTGAGGAGGGAAAATATTTTCTGTTCTGATAGCCAGTATACTCAGCATGGGGAGTGAGGTGGATATTTCTCATTGTGTCTGGTTAGATGTTCCAATGTCAGGTGAAGATCAAGGGACAGCCTGAGATGTTTGTTTAAAGGCTGTCAGACCCAGGAATGCAGACTCTGGCAGGATAGCAGTGAGCATCCAAGGGCAGTAAACTGTTACTATGCTGTGATTTTAACTGTACTAAACCTTATTGGTGCCTGTCCATTTTGAGCCTCTGTTCTACCTGTTTTACCTTCTCAGAGCACTATCCAATTCATCCATCAAGAGACAAGGAAACTTGCATATTTTTCTACCAAGTTCATCCCTCACTGACTGATTATTGTTCCTAAAGCAATAAATTAACTGGTATTTCTGGCCTGCAGCAGATGCGGGCTGAGCAGGAGATGTAGATGTATAAGTATATCAGGGTGTGTATGGGAACCAACCACTGAAGTTACAGGTGAACTTTAGGTTGGGCATGTAGGATATGAGTGGGAATCTGCTATATGAAAAAATTAAAAACAATGAGAAAACTTCATTATTATAGCAACTCATTTCATAAATAAATGTATATCTATTGCAATGAAATTGTGCCATAACATAAATTTGCTTTGATCATTTAAGTTCCCAATTCAAAGAACACTAAATTATACCCATTTCTAAAAGCACACTAGGATCGATTATAGATTACACTGGTCAAAAAACTTTTACAAAAGCTATGTTACTGAAATAAAATTAGTCATTACCTATCAATTTGTATGGGCTCAACACGAATATGACAGTCAAATTCCAATTTTGGCTCTAGTTTTTTGGTAATCTGCAATAAATTGATGTTTACATTGCAAAATGTTTGTCAATAGTAATAGGCCTACGGTTAATACCTGTAAAAAAAATCAAGTCATAGACTATTTCTTAGATTTCTTCTCTTGTCTCTTGTACAGTTGTTCAGAATCAGAATAGATGGAAGATGGTTTCCATTGTGCAAAAGCACAGCCTTAAGTATCAGTTTCAAAGAGTCTAGAAATAGTGTCCTTTCTTGTGGGTCATGAGTGATTTCTAAGGCATTTGTGAGGCCCTCAATATGGGAACAGAATACCAAAGTACTTTCCTTTCTGAAGAAAGGCTCCAACTGCTGGTGGCGCTTTCAATAGAAAGTAATTGTGACATCTTCTTCGAGAAGATTCCATTGTTGGAGTCTTGATCCTAGCAATTCTGCCTTATTCTTGGATAAGTCCAAATCATGAACCAGGTCATTTAGTTCTTCCTGTATTAGTCTGTGTGGGGTTGATGATGCACCACAGTGGAAATCTGGATCACCGCATGCTGATGGAAAAGGAGAACAGGTCGGCTCACCCTTGTCCTCATCAGATGAATCAAGAGAATATTCTGTTGGAGGTTCTAGAATAGGAAGTCCCTCACCATGTGGAACTGGTCTCAATGCAGATGGAATGTTTGGGTAGACTATTCTTGACTTCTTTTGCTTCATTATTCTACTGGAAAGAGGGGGAACCAAGCAGAAAGAACAGTCTTTTATGTGGTTGCTTGGTTATTTCCACACCATGGGGACTGCAAGCGGCATTGATGGTCTTGTGCCATTTCACCACTGTGAAAGCTGTGTTGTCCATGTAGCACAGCATATATGCAGGGCCCAAAGCTTGTCTTGGTCACCAACCTTGCATCCAAAGTAAAGATGATAAGCCTTCTTCACTTGAGAAGTGATACTTTGTGTTATCTCTTGTTTTTTCTTTGTAAGCCTGGCTAGTGGTTTGTCTATTTTGTTTATTTTTTCAAAGAACCAGCTTTTGGTTTCATTAATCATCTGGATTGTTTTTTTTTTAATTTCCATTTCATTTAGTTCTGCTTTGATTTTTATTATTTCCTTTCTTAAACTTTCTTTTGGAGTTTTTTGTTGTTCATTTTCTAGTTCTTTGAGATGTGAGATTAAATTGTTTCTTTGGGTTTTTTCTTGTTTCTTGATGTGAGCTTGTAATGCTATATATTTTCCTCTTATTACTGCTTTTGCTGTGTCCCAGATGTTCTGGAAAGTTGTGTCCTCATTGTCATTCAGGTCTAGATATTTTTTAATTTCTTCGTTGATCTCTTCGTTGATCCATTGGTTTTCCAGTAATGTGGGTTTCAGTCTCCATGAGGTAAGGAGGTTTCTTTTTCCCTTTTTATGATTTATTTCCAGTTTGACTCCTTTATGATCGGAGAAGAAGGCTGGTACGATTTTGATCTTAGTGTATCTGTTGAGGTTTGTTTTGTGGCCTAATATGTGATTGATCCTGGAGTATGTTCCGTGCGCACTTGAGAAAAATGTGTATTCAATTTTTCGGGAGTGAAGTGATTGATAGATATCTGTTAATCCCATGGGGTCTAAGTCCTTATTTAAAGCTTTAATGTCCTTGGTTACTTTTTGTCTTCTTGATCTGTCCAATAGAGAAAGTGGGGTGTTGAAGTCTCCTACTATGTATGTATTTTCTTTAATGTCTGTTTTCAGGGATGATAATAACTGTCTGATATATTTTGGTGCTCCTTCATTTGGGGAGTATATGTTGATGATTGTTATATCCTCCTGTTTTATTGTCCCCTTTATCATGATATAGTGACCAGCTTTGTCTTTTTTTACCTTTTTAAGTTTGAAGTCTATTTTATCTGAAATAAGTATAGCTGTTCCTGCCTTCTTTCTTGGTCCATTTGCTTGTAGGATTGTTTTCCATCCTTTAACTATTAATCTCTGCTTATCTTTCGCAATTAAATGAGAAACACTGATTCCTTTTATGATTCTATAATACTGCCTCAGACTGTCATAGAATTTCAAAATAATTCATTTTTAAAAGATTTTCTAACATCTTTCTATAATAAATGTGATTTTGCTGTGGTTCACAATAGAATAAAGCCTTTCACTTTGACCTAATTAAGTTTAGACCCACTTAAAGAGAAAAGACTGAATTTGGGCACAAGATAAATGAATATAAAAAGAGCTTGAAAATTTACCAATGAACTCAAGCTATATTCCATTAAAATAGTTTTAGCACCTCACTGAATGCGTTTTTCTAATCATTAATTTAAACCTCCAATTAAAAAAATATTTTAAAAGTATTGATTAACTCAAAATATGGAAAATGCAATGTCACCAAATATTGCATTTTTAGGATTCATTTTAAAATTAAGTCTAATAGTTAACAATTGTATTTCAATTAAAGTATAACATTTGTAAAAGGTTTTACTTCTATGAAAGATCTCATAAACATGATTTTGGGATGTGTAACGAAGCAAAAAAATCTGTCACCCCAAAATATGTCTTTTTGGCAAATGGTTAGCATCATAGGAAGGATTCTGAAGGTTAAGTGGAGGTTGCTTTTGAAAAAGACATTTGCATTTAAAACTTCTGTCCAAGAGTGTATTGTGAAGGTCTAATCTCCTCATCAATTTCCAATGTAGAAGACAGAACTTAAAAATATTATCGTAGTCTACTGTGTCTTCCCAAGTAACTCCCTAACTAACCTTGTCTTTGACCCTAACCCCCCTTCCACCCCCAACTTCTTCTGTCTTAGCTAAACTATTTAAGATGACATCTGAAGCCATATGGGAAAGTTATTCACTCATGCTCGTTCTCTCCCATGTATACAAGAAATATAGGTTCCACAATTAAACTTTAAAAAAATTTTTTCTCTTATCAATCTGTCTGATTATTGTTCTATTATTTGCCAGCCTCGAAGTACCCATGGGGTGATCTGGGTGATTTTCTTTGTGTTTGATAGGAACGTGTAAGGAAAACTACAATAATTAGTGTTACTTTAACATTCCTAAAATCACATAAAAATGATCATCTTTGACTGCATTTCAATATATTTTAATACAGTATATGTTATTGTCTGCTCATTAGTAACAAAAATCACATAGAAGACACTTGTAACAAATACTCAGAATCAATTATTTTCATGAAGTGAACATTTCTGAGATGTTAAGATTTGTGTTTGAGGACATAGCACTGCAATGTTGGCTGCTAAAATAAATAGAAAATTCTTTTTAAGGGAAGTTTGATAGTCAGAAGTTCTCTTGCATTTAAGGATTTGACAAAGGTCATAAACAGAAGGGAAAGCATTTCAACTAGAAATGCTTCGTGTGTTAAGGACTCTCATTTTTAACATGACATCACATAGTAGTGTAACGTTTTGACATTTAAAAATCAACAGGAATACTACTCTTTTATCCTTTGGATCGCAATGGCAAAAAAAAAAAAAAGCAATAATAATACCTTTGGTTTTCAGCCCTTGGATAACATTCATTAGTAGAGAGAAACCTGGTGTTTTACTGTTATTTAGGGGCCCAAGAAGTACATCAACTTCACCAAATTATCCCTCATGATCTAGAAACAATGCTTTTAGTTGATCTTTTGACCAAACACATAAGCCAAAACTTTAACTGAGAGTATTAGCACATAAAACGTTTTCTACAAAGACAACATTTTATCCTCTCATTAATAGCACACATTTGTGTCGCCAACAAATTACTGGTGGTTATAACTAAAGTAGCCCTTGTTAGAGCTTTATTTTTAGATTTTTTACTAATAGATTCTTACTTCTCTTTCTAAATCATGTTCCCAAAGCTAGTTGCTATTGCCCAACCTGGCAGGCCAATCTTTCACAATCTCCACCATTATATATATGGACCAATTTGTTGGCTTGGGGGCTGTGACCTTTGGATGCCATTTCAAGAACCTCTTCAAAGCTTTCTTAGCCAATCAATAAACTGTATAGCCAAAAAGGTCTCCCCTCTAAAACTTGCCCCAGTTGCATGTTTATATTTGCATTTGGTATAGATTACTGCAATATTCACTCCTTAACTAATGTTCACTATCACCACCAGGTTAAAAGGTGACATCAGGCAGGTTCTGAAACATTAACAAAGTAATAGTAATCTGATTGTCCATTAAAACAGAATATATATACAAATTCTTTATAAGGTTATCAAGTTCATCCAGTTTGTGCAGAAGGAAGTTTCCAATTGCGCAAAAATAATTTTCAAACTTGTAAACACCTGCTGTAGCACATAGTACCATGTGTAATATTGAATTTTTCTCTTTCCATTTGGATAAAAGTAGGCAGGTCTTGTGTTGGAAATCTGATAAAGTGTAGGTTCTCTCTTTGGCCAAAAAGTGTTAATTTTTTTAGTTCAGGGTATGCATCTAAATGCCATGTGCTACATTAGGAGTCAATTACTTCCAGATACTCTCAATTTCTAATTTTTGCTCTGCTGTGATAACATTTGGTACAAAATATGAGCACTTTACTAGAATTCCCCCAACATCCATGCCAAGAAGGGGGAAAAAGGACCCTTGGACTATCTGGATCATCAGGACCTTCCTTTGAGGGGCAAGGGGTAACCTTGGGTCTGGGAGACAGAGGGTAGTGGTGACAACTCTGGAGGAGGCTGGGTGGCATGGTGAGGTCATTTCTCCCCTTAGGCTTGGAGTGGGGTTGATAAAGCCCCCTCCAAAGTGGGTGCCTGCCCCACGCCTGAAGAGAGCATCTGTGGAAGGACCAGGGCCTGGTTCCTCTCCTCCTCCATCTCCAGCCACTCACACAAAAGGACAATTTTTATTTAATATTCAGTTGTCACCATGGAATTTCTTTAAATAAAGAAAAGTGCCTCAGTGGATAGTTAGACTGAATGATAAATTAAGAATGAATACTAGAAGGCTAGATACTTTTTCCATCATAATCAAAGCTATATTTCAAATTTAGCATTTGGTATTTCAATCCATTCATGTGACTAATCCTCTGGAAGTTTATTTTACAAGTTCATTAGGCGAAATCTAAATCTCAAATCACTAGACTTGGTGTATTGTGAATATGATTTTACTCTTGAGAAGGTCTCTGCTTATTTTCTTTGTCTGCGTTGATTGCTTAGGTCTTAGCCACAGATTATTTTAATACTATGTTTATGTTAGGACACTGGGAATGCAGAATATATTCTACCTGTCATTGCAACTGGTATCACCAGGTTCACCTTTATAATTATAACATAGGATTACCTGTTATTTGATCTGTTTACAGATACAGCTAAAAATTTGAGGCCCTCCCCCAAAAAAAAAACTTCTGGAAAGAATAAAATATAACCATTTCCAAAACATGATGTAAAAATCTTAAGTCCTACTTAGGTGTTTTTACCAAGTACTACTTAGTTGTTAGTAAAAACAACCAATCCCTTATTTTTTTTTTCAAAGCGTAAAAAACAAAACCTAACTATTGTAGAATGGGAAAGAAAGGAGGAATTCATTTCTCATCACGCTATGACTATTGATGGAACTATAATGCCAACATACAGACTTTTAGGAAATTACATTGTAATGGAACACAAACCAGTCGCTCCAAATTAAGGTGTTTTTTGTTTGTTTTTGTTTTCTTGGTAAACGAATGATAATGGAAGGGGGTCTAAAATCTGTATGGAGGTTGCCTTTGGAAAAGATATTCACATATAAGCTTCTGTACAAAAATGTACTGGGCAGGTCTAATCTCCATACAGAACTCAAATCTGTATATCTGAGTCTACTGTGCCTTTCCCGGTAACCTCCTTAACTGCCCATCCTTTTCTTCCCTTCTCCCCTTAACTAAATTATTTGCCATGGTACCTGAAGCCACTTGGGCAAATTACTCATTCATGTTTGGTCTCTCTCAAGTATACAGGAGTTTCATATGTTGTTATTAACATCTTTTGTTTTTATTTTTTCTCATCAATCTGTTTGATGCTTTTTTATTTGCCACCCTAGAAGAATCCAAAGATATACAGGATGATTTCCTCTGTGCCCTGACATTTTCATTGTTACTTTTCATAAACACAATCACAAATAAGTTTAATTTATCAGTTACGAGTATTTATTTTAACCCACAATCCTTATAAATTAAACGTCTTCCTCTGTCTTTGACAGAATACCTCTTTTCAAGGATTTCAATATGTTTATTAAATATTGCACATTCCACTCTTGCATTAAGACAGTGACTGCATAAGATTTCTGTATTGGCCACTACCCTGTAACCCAATTGTAATCACACAGTGCCATTTTCTGGAGCTCTTTATAGTATGAAGCCACTAAATTTATAAATTAAATTACAAGGACTTTATAACTGTTTCTAAATGTTCAGTTATCCTTTGTGAATGTCAAAACACATCACCTCTGTGGATCTCAGCTTCCTCATCTATAAAACTGAAAGGATTAGAATATATAATCTCTATAGCTTCTTTCAACTTACATTCTAGATATTGTAGACAATGGAATTAGAAGGCCTAGTTTTCAATTCCTGTTTTTTTCATTACCACCTTTGGAAACTTATATAACCTATCAGTTAATGAAGGCAATAATAGCGTCCACCTAATAGAACTGCTCTAAAAATTTAAAAAGCTAATGCATGTAAAATATATTGGACAGTGCTTGGCACATTAAGCATCCTTTACTTAAATAAGTAAATATTAGTTCCCATTATTATACCCACACAGTGCCTCACCTTCAAAGTACATATTTATTTAAACTTTCATTTATTTATTGAATAATCATTATAGATAGCAGAAAGAGGTTTGAACAAGGGCAGCATGGTATGAGAGAAGGCTCATGGAATAAATAGGATCATGTCTACATTGAATCCTTTAAATTTGAGCTGGAATTAAGCAGCATTAATAAGGGCAGAAAGCAGTAACAGGTGTCTGGACTGGGGGATTAAAGCAGTGTGGAGGTCCACACAGAAAGAATATCATGGGCTAAAGCTGGATGCATGAAATAACAGAGAATTCAGTACAGTAGATGGTTCTGCATGTCTGGAAAGGATGCATGTGACAAATGGCAGACAAGCTAGTGAAATAAACAGGGGAATAGCATTTAAAAGAGAAGAGGAAGGGAGTTTGGGGAAGAAGGCTGAGAAAGAGTAGACAGAAGGTGAAGGAAAGTCAAGGTTAGAATGCTCAGTTGTATGGGATGCAGCAAGGAAATTGTTTCTCTGCTACTCATTTTCTGTCTTTGAATGAGTTTTGTTTTTTGTTTTTTCCAATTTATCTCCAGTGTTGACTCATTAGCTATCCTCCCATGTTTTGTTGCATTTTTAGTGATTGTTCTAAGGCAGAGGTGGCACATTTTTCTTTAAAGTTCAAGAGAGTAAATATTTTAGGTTTTATTGCCCATGCTGATATGAAAACAAATGGGCTTGAATGTTTTCCTGTAAAACTGTTTCAAAACAGATGGCAGGTCAAATTTAAAATATAGACTGTCAGTTCCTATCTAGGATTTGCAATATGCACCTTCGTCACAGTGTACCTTTAAATAGTATTTCACTTTAAATATTATACCATTTCAAAGTAGATTTTAAGAACTGTGCTACATTATGCTTCTATTCCCCTCCTCTCTTAGTGTGTTATTGTTGCCACATTGTAATAAATTTTAATTCTCCACAATCCAACTGCTAGTGTTTCCTTAATGTCATTATCTTTTTTTGATACTTTTTAAAATGAGAAACAAAAGACTATTTATTGCCCATGCTTGCCATTTCTGCTGCTCTTCATTTCTCAGTCTAGATTCAAATTTCCATCTGAGACTGTCTTTTGTCTCAGTTAAGATTGAGGTGGCTGGAACCTTGGGGGCCTGTCAGCCATTTGTCTTTTTCTCCATGAGGCTAGCTTGTCTTCCTCTCAACATGGCAGTCCCAGGGTGATTTACCCCAGAGAAAGTGCTCCAAAAGGGGGTCACTTTAGTGGCCCAGAAAGAAGCTACTAAAATTTTTGTTACCTGCCCTTGCAAATTATGCAGTTCCATTTCCACTGCAGGCTGTTGGGTAAAACTGATTTACAAAGTCAACACAATGAAGGCTGCACAAGGGTTTGAACATCAAGACTACATGTGGTTTTTTACAGGGGAGGAAACGGATCCTTAACAACAAACTACCATAGTTTAAAGATAATAACTGTTGTGTGTTGTGCTGTTGAGGAAGACATTTCACGGAAAAGGTAGGATTTAAATAAATCTTTGAATGATGTGTAGTTTCTCTCTAAAGAAGAAACGTGCTCATTGTGGAATGAGCATATCCTTTCAAGAGGACCTAGATCTGAAGCCTAATCCTGAATCTTCCATTTACTAATCATTTATCTTAGGATTCAGGACTTTATTAGTTTGGGTGGATGGGGTAGGAATAATAATAATGTATTCAAAAAACCTAGATTCTAATGGGGGCTCATAAAAAGGCAATCTATAATCATTATTCATAAAAGGACATTTCAAGCTGGGTGAAACTAAGCATAAAAACATATATTGAAGACATAATGGATGAGTTCCAACACTAAGTCATTGGTGGTCAGAATGTGTCTGTTCCTCTCTATATAATATGCTTTTATTGCATATTGAAGAACAAATCTTAAATGAATACACAGGGAAAAAGGAACCAGAACACTCTTTAAGAATAATTTGACCTCCCCACTAAAACAATATCCCTTTGACGTCTACCAAATGTCTCATGAATTAAGAAATCTTGTCACTCAAGTTGGTGTGAGCACGACTTATCTAATTATACATTAACTCCAGTAATGTTTATATGTTATCCTTTATGTTTATTCATTTCCTGGCCTTAGGTAATTTGCTCATGTAATGTTTAGTCAAATCATTACTCAGCTGAGGAAAGCCCTATGTAGATCTCTCGAGTTCTCCCTATCCATTCTCTTCATTACTTATCCCCCAAATTTCTGACCATATTTAAAAAAAAAAATTATTTATTTATTCATACAAGAGCTGGGTTGTAGGCTAGAGGTGGGTGTGTTGGTGGTGGTGGTGGGGGGGGGGAAATGTTGCTAGGATTCACCAGAGACAGATTGGGCAGCAGAACAGGCAGATTTTACTGAAATACACTGCTGGGGGAGCAATGGGTGAGACAGGAGAGGTCTGCTGCGCCATGTGGGTCAGCTCCCTGGCTGGGGAACAAACTTGTGCTGCAGTGGCTGGCAATAGCTTTCTGGTGCTGAGACTTAACCCCTTGCACCACCAGAGAGGCCCTAAATTTCTGACCATCTTAACTATCCTGGACCTTCAACTCATTAAACAGCTGGGTTCTTTTTAGGCTCCCTTACCTGTGGTATTGTCTCTCCAAGCAGTAAACAGGGTAACCAAGGACTTTTCTTTTGTGAATTACAGTCCTGCACTATCAATTGTCTAATGTTTGAGAATCATTGTTTTATCTGTTTGTTTGTTTTTTTAACTGTTGAAGGCAGGAAAGCAGATCCAGTTCCTGTTACTCCATCATGACCAAAAGTTTTCAGTAACTTTTGAAGTATAAAAACAAGTATAATTTAAACATATAAACTTACTTAACAGTAGAATTTATAAGCACTTAACCGGTCACTTCCTTAGAAGCATTTATTAAGAGAGGAACTATGTTAGTATTGGCTTCTGTTGTTTATAATTTCACAATAGCTGGATCCATAAATCAAAGGTTATCCCATGCAGAGTAGGCGATGTATCAACAGACTTACTCTTCCTCTCCAATTTAAATGAAATTTAGAATTTGGGTAGATGACATACTAATTTCTTAACTGCCCATCCTATTTTAAAGAGACTGATGCCAAACACTACCTCCAGAGGGCACAGGTGAGGATGAATAGCGCCAGGTGAAATACGAACAAAGTAATGGTAGGGGTGGAGGCTCTGATAAGAAATATAACGGACTGCAGAAGCGGCCTCTGGGATTCAGCATTTGGGATTTCAGCATTGTCGGATCATCAGTAATTCTGGGGTCAGCCATTTCTGCCCCACCGTGCCAGTCTTCCAGAAGGCTGTTGCGGGCCTCTGAAGGATATGGAGAGACTTCCAGCAGCCAACTTCAGAGAAGAAAAGTTTGGAGGTTTTGTAGATAGCTGAGTGACTGAAACAATTCCCAGCTTTGCTGCTGTTACAGCCTGGAAGGGAAAGACCCAGAGCCAAGCACCTCGCTGAGCTGGGTGAGTGTGGCCATTTGTTGGGTCCTTTGACTGCCACAGCTGCTGTTTTGAGTGATGCTGGTCTGGTGTTGTTCTGAGGCATCTCAGCAGCTCTGGTGAACATCTCCTGTTGTGGCTCCTGCTGTCTTCGCGAATTGGATCCTGGCCTAATGTCTGGCTGTCACGCGCTCCAGGTCCTCAGTGTCACGCGCCATTTTGGGATTGTTTGTGTTTAGGACTTTAAAACACTGGACACTGCTTTGGGTGAGATAAAAGGACATTTGTGGCCCCATGGATCATTGTTTTTCCTTGTTTGTTAAATAAATCCCATTGTTGTTGTTCTCTGAACCTGAGTAGTCTTGCAATCATGTGGGTAGACAACTCAGATAGTGATCAGTAAACTATTTGGGTAGTGTCCTTGGCCAGTTTTAGTGCTCCTTGGTGCCTTGTATCATTACTATCTCTCATGCACTCCATTCTCCCAGATTGAAATCCCACGGTCTTGTCTGTTTATTGTGATGATACCTGCTGTAAACATAGCTGATTGGACTAGAGCTGGCCAATCAGGAAATAGAAATTGGAGTCAAAATTATCTACTTACCTACCTACCCACCATCTAGAAAGAAAAGGTTGTAAGAGACTGAGGATGATAGAGATTGAAAGTCTATGTGACTGGACTGTAACATGTGAATTCAGGAGTTAGGAGGTGTTACATTCAGTGTGGACCAAGATGCATCACCCACAGGTACATAGAAGGAAGAATGCAGTAGCAGATGTACATTTAAAAGCAGAGATAACAGAACATGACCTGTAATTCTGTGATTTTCCTGTTTTTGATTCCAAACTCTTCTTGAACTCCTGTCCTTGAGTCCTGCCATATCCTTGAATGTGTCTTTACTAACACTAGTCTGAAGATACTTGTTAGACTTAAATAGACCTGGAAATTAGGTTGTCTGGAGCAAGCCAGTGGGCTTCTACATTTCTGTATCACTTTTGCTGCCAGTCATATCTAGTGAAGACCCATTGTCTTCTGACTGAAGTTCTTTTTCCCACCGTGTTATTGGTTTCCAGGAGTTGCTTTTTTTTCCTCTGATCCTGCTATCCTGCCTTTCCTTTGCCAATTTTCCCTGAGTCACTAAAGTCCTATTGCCAAATGTCAGTGATTGCAACCTCTCTGTTTGGTTGAAAGAATAATCTCTATTATATGGCCATTTGACTCAATGACTAACTGGCTAGGATTCCTGGCTCCTGCACTCCTGCCTGAGAGGGATCTGTCAGTCACACTGAGGGACCCCCACTCTTCCTATATTGAAGGATAGATATTAAGGTGATGCATATTTCCCTTCTAACATAACTTTTGAGGAAAAGCAGACTTGCACATATTGGAATGTTCTTCATTCCAACTCCGCTAAGGTTAAGTAAGGAGTTTGGCATTAAGGGAATGAGCATTATTCATCACATCTCTCTTTTTTGTCTCAAGAGGACAACTACCTAGTGACAACCTGTATAAAAAGTTATAATTGAACACATTAATAATGAAGATTGCATTGTGGTATTTTCCAGGGTGGCAGACACAGAAAACTGACATTTTCAGAAAAAAATAGACAAATTTTGCCTCCTATACCTTGACTGTGTGTTAAAAGACTCATTTTTCTTTTACTCACCCATTTTCTCATAAGGTGATCATAAATTTGCTAAGCCCTGATACAAAAAAATTTTTCCCAAAAGGGTCCATGAGAGAAATTGTAGTGGGATATTAAAGAAGTAGAGTGCAACCTAGACATCACTGAATAGGTCAAAAAGGAAGCTTTAAAATGAATAGATAAGCAGCCTAATAGTACTGATTAGAGAAATCAAAAAGTTCCAAGATTCCAAGTGAATTTGGATTACAGCTATTAAATTCTTTCATGAATTTACCCAAGTTCCATAGATAGGAACTTTTTTCAAAGTTATATTTATTGAGGAAACATTGATCTACAACACAGTATAAGTTCACACCTCTACAAATGTGTGTTATTTCACCACACCCACTACCAAAGTTCCAGAAATGTTCCATTGGTCATCATTCTCCCCTTTGCTCCCAACTCACCACACACCCCTACTGGTAGCCTTAGTAATAGTCCATTGTACTCTTCCCCATTCTCTTTTCACCCCCCCCTTCTCTCTTTCTCTCCCTTTCCCTCCTGCATGTCTCATATCTATAAGCTTTCAGGGTTTCTCTTTGACCATTTGTTTGGTGTCTCTGTATTCCACATATAAGTGAAAACATCGAGTATTTGTATTTTTCCTTCTGACTTATTTCTCTTAACACAATTCCTTCCAGTTGCATCCATGTTGTTGCAAATGGCATGAGTTTATCTTTTTATTGTTGAGTAGTATTCCAGTGTGTGTGTCTGTGTGTCTGTGTGTGTATCAATCACATCTTCTTGATCTACTCATCTGGTTTGGGAATTTTAGGTTGTTTCCATATCTTGGCCATTGTAAATAGTTCTTCAATTAACATAGGCATGCAGGTTTCCTTTAAAATTAGTGTTTTTGTGTTCTTTGGGTAGATTCCTCAGAGTGGAATCACTTATTCATATGGCAGGCTTATTTTTAGTGTTTTGAGGAAGCGCCATGCAACTTTCCATAGTGGCTGGCGTATCCTACACACCCACCAAAAATAAAAGAGAGTTCTTTTTTCTCCACGCCCTGATCAGCACTTGTTGCTTTGGGTCTTTTTTTTTTTTTTTTAATATGGACCATTCTCACAGGTGTGAGGTGGTTTTGACCTGCATTTCTCTCCTGGTAGGCAATGATGAACATTTTTCAAATGTTTGTTGGCCATCTGTACATCTTCTTTGGAGCAGTGGCTATTTATCTCTTCTGAAGAGAAGATTTTTGTGTCTCTAATGAGTTTCTGGAATTTTTTTCATTTTGTGAACTGAAAGCCAGGATTTTTTTTTTTTTTGGTCCTATAACAATATTTATTCTCACCTAAACAAAAATGATATAAAAATAAGTGCATTGTAACTAAGGTAAAAAAAATATTGCTTATGGGCCTCCCTGGTGGTGCAACTGGTTAAGTCTCAGCACTATGAAGCTATCCGTAGCCACTGCAGCACGAGTTCGATCCCCGGCCAGGGAGCTTCACACATGGTGCAGCAGACCTCTCCTGACCCTCCTGCTGCTCCCCTCAGCAGTGTACTTCAGTCAATCTGCCTGTTCTGCTCCCCACACTGTCTCTGGTGAATCCTCTCATCACCCCACACTTCTGGCTTACACCCCAGCTCTTGTATGCATGAATAAATAAATCTTAAAAAAATATTGCTTACCCTCAAATTCCACATAATAAAATGTAGTCAACAACATGAATTATTAATTAACACTTAAATATGAGCAACAAGTAAATAATATATATGGAAATAAGTTCAACCCCTATAACCAGGCAGATTGCTATCACATCAAAGTCTTATTATTTCTCCATTACTTTTTTAAAAAGTTGCGTAAGGATAATATACAGGGCTAGAAACAATACATTGAAGTTGTCACTCACTTTTGCTGATGAAAGTGTAAACTGATGGAATCCTATCTTCAGAATACATTTGGCTATAGGTATGAAGAATATAAAACATGTCTTCAACCTTTCGATCCAAGATTTTCTCTTTAGAGATTCTATTCCAGTAAATAACCTGAAATATGGACAAATATTTATGCCAAAGATGTTTGGAGTAGCAAAATTTATAAAATGTTATGACAAAACAAGTTTGATTGCAAGTAACAGAAACCCTGACACAAGCTGACCTCAGTGGAAATTGATCTGACATAACAGGAAACACAGAGGAGGCAGGTTTAAGGTTGTGGCTCAGTGGTTCTTCAGCATTAATCAGAGAACTAGTTTTTGTTGATCCCTCTGCCATCTTCAGAATTGACAGAAAGAAAGAGCACTCTTTATCAATGACTAACAAATTTTGGAAGCAGAGATATTTTTTTCTTATGACTCTGAAATGTCGCAGACACAAGAAAATGTCCTCAAATCTCTGTGATAGACTTCCATTCACATCTTATTGACTAGAAGTAGCCACAGGCCATTTCTGAACCAATCACTGTGAAAGAGAAGTACTTTATTTTTAAACCAACAGGTACAATCTGATGCTTGTAGTATAATTATTTCTCTTTGAAGAGCATGGATACAAGAAGGAGTAGTAAATTTCTGAACAAAATCATTGTTCTTTTTGGAAAACAGGAAGAACAATCAAAAGTATACATTATACACCTCAATGAATTAAACTAGTGGCTCAGTAAAAGAAGTCAGAGTACACTTATACTGTATGGCGGATGATTGCCTGACCATTATAAATGTCTTGTTTGAAGAATGTTTAACATAGGAAAATTTTCATGGCTTTGTTGTCTTAGTCTGTTAAGAAAACCATAATAAAACACCATAGATTGAGTGACTTAAACAACAGATATTTATGTCTCACAGTTCTAGAGGCTCTTTGTTTTGTTATGTCTCTCCTGCTGTACAGAAATTTATTAGTTTGATGTAATCCCAACTGTTTATATTTTCCTTCACTTTCTTTGCTTTGGGGGATGAGTCTTTAAAGATGTTACTGAGATGTATATCATGTAGTGATGGTTTCACTTATAGGAGGAATATAGAGGAACTAAATAAGGGATCAGGGGGAAAAATAACAACAACAACAACAAAAACCCACAACAAGACAAAATAAAAATAAACTGACAACGGCAACAACAAATGTTGGCGAGGATGTGGAGAAAAAGGAACTCTACTACACTGCTGGTGGGAATGCAAATTGATCCAACCACTATGGAAAGCTGTATGGCGTTTCCTCAAACTGCTAGAAATGGAACTTCCATATGACCCAGCAATACCACTACTGGGAATATACCCAAAAGACACAAAAACACTAATCCGAAAGGATA
>PVIJ01021504.1:0-11509 GCA_004024925.1 Scalopus aquaticus | reverse complement strand
AAATATTTAATAACTAATGAAACCAAAGACGAATCTACATTTTGTTGGTATCACTGGGTAGGTTACTATAAATTACAATTGGTAAATGTGCATAGAAGTATGCATGGAAATGTGTTGTTGAAACAAGTGGTACTTTATTACTTGCAGACCATTGTCTATGCCTTAGGTCATGTTCCTATTTATCTTACAACACAAAACTGAGTATTCAGTCAATAATAAATCTTTGGGGTCTCCCTGGTGGCACAAAGGGTTAAGTCTTAGCCCTATGAAGCTATCAGCAGCCACTGCAGCACAAGTTTGATCCCCGGCCAGGGAGCTGACCCACATGGCGCAGCAGACCTCTCCTGTCTTGCCCGCTGCTCCCCTCAGCAGTGTATTTTAGTAGATCCACCTGTTCTGCTCCCCACTCTGTCTCTGGTGAATCCTCTCACCTCTCCACCCCCACAACTCTGGTCTACACCCTAGTTCTTGTATGCAAAAATAAATCTTTTTTAAAAAATAATAAATATTTGCTTGATAAAATAGTAACAATGACTAAATTAATGAGGATGAATATATACACATGGAAATAAATTTAGATTTTTTTGCTGCACTCTCCAAAGTGATACTAAGGTACTAATTACTCGTGTTTTATCAAATAACTTCAGGAGGTGTTTAAGTATTTTCTCCCCCTGAGTCAGCAAACAGCCTAATATCAATGAATGGATTATTCTCCCCAGGGAGTTGCTTTCATTATCCTGTTGCTTGCATAATTGGGGTGGTATTGCATTACATTATTATTTAATGTCTACTGAGACCTAATTGTAATCTCAAATCCATAGTGACTAGAGAGTGTAACTCTTATTCCTGTGTTTATAATCTAACGGATTCTTTTTTTCTGCTTGGGTATTCAGGATTGTGGAGTGAGAGGAAAGCGCTTGAGACATTCAAAATAACTGTTGCAAAGTATAAAGCACAATTAGCTTTTATCATAATAAGATAATCTCTTTGTTGAGTCTATAAACTCAAATATATAGTAAGAATTCTACATAGCCAGTGGCTGGCTGATAGACTGAAGTCAGTATTTGTTGTGAGTGTGTGCTTGTGAGTGTTCATTTTGGAAAGCAAATTCAAGGATAAAAACAGAGAGTGATTTTTCATGATTTACTCTTTGCATTTAAGGACATGCAATATGATTGCAGACATAAACACTCCTCATTTTTGTGAAACAACCTAACTACAGACATATCACTGAAAATATTGATTCAATAAGAATAAATAAGCATTTTTTGATATAAGTATATGATCCTTTTACATTTCCTGAGGTTGTGCTAGACGGATAGTACTTTAATTTGTTCAGATTTCATAGAATTCACAAAAGAAGCACATGGCACCGCAGACTACTTTGGACAAATAATATTCCCAATCAATATCTTTAAAAATATGTCTATTTAGATTAGATTTCTTCTGAAGTCCACATTGGTAAGATATGTTTAATTAAGAATCTCCATTTTCTAAGCCATTAAATATTTTGTCACATAGCTGATTCTAATACTTCCTTATTTATTATGTGCATAGGCTATCCTCCTGTTAATCACATATATTGGTAGTTTGTGTTTTCTCCTTTCCTTAATTAGTTCTTCTAGTTTCTTTATTAATCTGTTAAAAGGATAAATTTTTGCTTTGTTAACCTCTTCGATTGTTTGTTTTTACTAACAGATGAGAAAAAAATACTATACTAATCTTCTAAGAAAGTAAAACATAGTGTAAAACAATGGAGATTAAAAAGACCAAGTGTATTTCTGGTTGGAAGACTCAAAATAGTTGCTAGAAGAAGTAGTCTTTAAATTGGTACACAAAAGGGGCCTCCTCGGTGGCACAGCGGTTAAGCGCTGCGCTGTGGAGCTGTCGGCAGCGGCAACGCGAGTTCGACGCCCGGCCAGGGAGAATCCCACATGGCGAGGCAGACCTCTCCTGCCTTGCCCGCTGCTACCCTCAGCAGTGTATTTCTGATCTGCCTGTTCTGCTACCCGCTCCGTCTCTGGTGAACCCTCTCGCCGCCCCACGCCTCTGGCCTGTACCCCAGCTTGTATGTATAAATAAAAATAAATAAATAAATCTTTAAAAAAAATAAATAAATAAATTGGTACACAAAAGATTTGCAGAAGGAAAATGAGAAAGATTATGAGACCTTGTAGGTAGAAAGACTTAAACATGATTAATAGGGTATATGCATGGGCCAATGACCCAGTTCCTATGGGTTGTTGGGTCACATAACAATCCATAGGATTGTTCCACATATGGCTTTCTAAACGAAGAGATAACTTCATGATTCAGGCAGGAAAGACATTTTGGGGTACCACTGTGAGGAGTCCTAAATGCTTAAGTGAAGAAAAAATAACTTGATGTTAGATAAAATTGCAAATCACTTCATTCCCAGAGGTGTGGGACAGCGAGAGGGTTCACCAGAGACAGAGTGGGGAGCAGAATAGGCAGATCAGAAATACACTGCTGAGGGTAGCAGCGGGCAAGGCAGGAGAGGTCTGCCTCGCCATGTGGGATTCTCCCTGGCCGGGCGTCGAACTCGCGTTGCCGCTGCCGACAGGGAATGAGTGATGGAATTATGATGTCATCTGAAATAGGGAAGTCAAGCAAAGGGGATTTTTAGACTGAAATATGTATAAGTCAAGTGTAAATTCAAAACATTTTAATGGAGTTGGATGAAGAATTCAAATTAAGGTTTCCTTGATAGTTCAACTTCTACCCAAAGGATCAGAACAACCCTTTAAAACCATGGATAAATTTTACCTCTTTTTAACATTATACACATAAAATAAGACATAGGTTTTCATGTTCTGGCCTCTTTATGTCAATGTTATTGGTAGGCTTCATTCATGATTTGCCAAGAGTAGATTTGAGCATTTTCATTGGCTTTCTCATTATTTAATTGTATGGATAAAAAAGAACTGATGTATCCTTTCTTCTGTTTATGGACATTTGAATTTTCACTAGTTTTGAAGAACAACAAACAATGCTTTTCTGAACACCCTTGTAGTTTCTTTAGGTGCATACGTGTGTGTGTGTGTGTGTGTGTGTGTGTGTGTGTGTGTGTACATATACACACATGGGTATATAATGAACATATTTCTATGGGATCTGACTTACAAGAGGGATTCTTGGGTCACAAACTAAACATACAACCTCCTTGGGCAGATACTATCACACATTTTTCCAAAAATATAATAAAAACCGTAAACTGATCAACAGCGCATGGAGATTTCGGTAGTTCTATCTCCTTGCTAACATTTGGCCCAGTGTCTTCATTTTAGCCATCCACAAAGCAGTATTGTATTTTGGTTTCAGTTGTATCTTCCCTAATGAAATTGACAAGATTTTCATAGTTTTTACTTTGTATATTATTCATAGTAAAATACCAGCTCAAGATTTTGTACATTTTCTATTAAAGTGTCTGTTTTTCTTCCTTACGGGTTATTTTTATATTTTGATCTATAATGTCAATATATTCTTACATACAATGGTTTATATAGCATAATATACCTTACATTATTAAACTCTCAAGAATTATCTAAGACACAAACACTGGTCATAAAATCACAGAAAAGTTATAATCAAGTTAATCCATAGGAGTAGGTAGTTTTTATTTTGTTAACTATAGAGATGACATAATAGATAGTTTAAACTTAGAGAAATATTTTGGGGCTGAATAAGCAGCAAGATGCATCCAAGGAAGTAGCAAAATAATTAGAAAAGCAAAGAAATTTTTCTCAGAGGAAATAATAGCCTAAAATACCGGGAAAATTTCATGACCTAAGGCTGATTATAAGTATCACATGTTGTAAAGGGTTAATGACATAGTGTACAGAGACCTCTTTTTTTTAAAAATAAAATTATTTATTTAAGCATACAAGCCAGGGTACTGGACAGAGGCATGGGGTGGCGAGAGGGTTCACCAGAGACAAAGCGGGGAGGAGAACAGGCAGATCGACAGAAATACACTGCTGAGGGGAGCAGTGGGCAAGGCAGGAGAGGTCTGCCATGCCACATGGGAATCTCCCCGGCGAGGCGTCGAACTTGCGTCGCCACTGCCAACAGCTCCACAGCACAGTGCTTAACTGCTGCGCCACCAGGGAGGCCAAATATAGAGACCTCTTACTGTGTCTTGTGACAGGTGATTTTAACTGAAAAGAGATTGAATAGTCAGCTACAGCAATACATCAGAGTTCAGTGAGTGAGAAATGAGAAAATGCAGACAAATGATTTATGCTCCCTTTAAAGAAGTTTGTAGGAAAGGTAAAGAGTAGCATCAGAAGCTGATGTTGTTTTGATTTCCTTTTTTAACAGTTATTTATATGAGACTATTTTACCTATTTTAAAATTATCTGTGCACATCTCGAAAATGCTTTTGTTTGTATGTTTCAGGTCTATTCTTTATGTGGTATAATGAATAACATCTTGTACATGTTCCAGTGCCACTGGGAAGTATTTCACTACATTGCAAAAGAACAAAATTAGATTTGATCTTTCTGAGCTCAATCTAATTATGTTTATTTTTAACCTATAGTATTGATACCAGGCAAAAGGGGCTTCCAAATTGCCAAAGGCAGTGCCCAAATTGCTTACCCGTCACTATCTTGGTTCTGCATCCGGACGCACAATTGCAAGACTACTCAGGCTTAGGGAACAATAACAATGGAATTTAACAGAGAAAAGCAAAGAATGACTGAAGTCAACATATGGCCATTTACCTTACTTAAAGCAATGTCCAATCCTTTAAATCCCAGAAAAGTAACAAAGGTGGCATCTTCCCGCCACTGCTGATGTGGAGCTCCTCTTCCAAACAATAGGCCACGTTTCCACAATGGCGTCTTTCTGCTTCTGCAGACGCGCAACAGGTAGAGTGTAGGCCAGGTTCCAACTCACGAGGCTGACAAAGAACACAACTGAAGATGCTCCCGGAACTACCATGTTGCCCCAGCTCAGCACCAGGCCAACAACACTGCAAACAGCAACTACAGCGGCCAGACGGCCCAACAGACAGCACGCACACATTTTAGGAAGGTGCCAACTTTGGGCCTCTGCCTTCTTCCTTCGGCTGCAGTAAAGACAAAACTGGAAGCAGTTTCTGTCGCTCAGCTACTTGCAAACCCTCTAATGTCGCTGGCCCCAAAGTCACTGAAGATTCCAAAAATGCTCAATCCGAAATTCTATATCCTGGTGACTCAAAAACTTCCGGCGTCTATTTCCAAACTCTCAATCTTCACGGCTACATTTTCTGCTGCCGATTTCTCTATTCCTACATCATGGCGACTGCCTCCTCTATTCCTTTAGCATGGCGACTGCCTCTTCCATTCCTACATCATGGCGACTGAATTCCCCTTCTCCAGTCCCTTTTATTTCTCATCACGCTCTCCACCCCAAACTGCAAACTTAGTATTTTCCCTGAGGCTATTCATTCTCATCAGCAAACCCCCTCCAGGGGACACCATGTTTTCAGGACTTTGGACTCAGCCGGTTACAGCATGTGTCCGAATTAATTCAACTATCCTATAAATGTTTACATAAGGGGTTCCTGTCCATCTTTCACAGCTCCTATCCTGACTTCTTTAATTCATTTAAGCACATCTTGCTTCCACCTTCATGGTCATCTTGTGCATCTTGAATATTCTTCTTCCCAGACTTGGAATTAACAGTCTTTCATGGCTGTTCCATGGAAGTTTGGAGGGAGAATGGGATGAAATCCACAGCCTGCCCGCTTCTTGTTTTCTGTGCCAATCTTTGCATTACAAGGACTTTCGGGGCCCCCTGGTTTCCACCCCTATGGATATCTATTCAAGGGACCTTGACCTTTACAAAATATTCACAGTAAAGGGATTGCTGCTGCTTTTGTCTAGGACAACGGAGCAAAAGAATTTAAATAGATATTCATAACATACGGTTGTATTTTATACACTATATTATGTTAATTAAAAATATTATAAGGGCCTCCCTGGTGGCGCAGTGGTTAGGCGCTGTGCTGTGGAGCTGTCAGCAGCGGAGACGCCAGTTCGACGCCCAGCCAGGAAGATTCCCACGTGGCACAGCAGACCTCTTCTGCCTCGCCCGCTGCTCTCCTCAGCAGTGTATTTCAGTTCATCTGCCTTTTCTGCTCCCTACTGTCTCTGTTGAACTCTCTCGCCGCCCCACGCCTCTGGTCTGTACCCCAACTTGTATGCAAAAATAAAAATAAATCTTTAAAAAATATTATAAAATGTAATTATTGATATACAATACAAATTGTATTTTATAAATAAATTTTCTCTATTCTTCCAAGCTACCTTTCTGGGTTCCGTATTTTCCTTGGGAAGTTTCTCTTTGGTTTGATCCTTAGGGATGGAGCCCACACTGTGTTTCCTCTTCACTATCAACTAGATATCCCTCTCTCAGATGAAGAAATGCAAAGCCTTAGGTTTTAGACAAACATCTAAAGTTCAGATTTTACTGCCCGTTCTGCTCCCTGCTCTGTCTCTGGTGAGCCCTCTCACCGCCCCATGCCTCTGGCCTGTACCTGAGCCTGAATGCATAAAAATTAAAAAATCTTAAAATGTTCAAAACTTTGTATTTAAAAAAAAGTAAAGTTCAGATTTTATATGTGACATTTAAGCATCTTCAGCTCATAAGCATTTCCAGTGAAATCACATAAGATGTAAGTGCAGATCAGGCAATGAAGTGATTCAAGAACTAAGCTCTAAGACACCCCACTATTTTATGTCGCATATGTAGAGTTTCAAAAGTACAGGGAAATTAGCAAAAAAATAAAAATAGTGCGTTGTGTTGAGCAACACCACATTGATACACAGGAGTCATGGAGTAGGCTGCACAAGGCAGGCTGCTGCTGACCAGTAAGATCCTGACGGAGAAGGGTGGGTCAAACTGAATATTGGATTTTGGCTTTAGGGAGGGTGAATCCAATGAAACTCACCCGACTCCCACCCATGTCTCTAATCTTATTAACGAGTTCCACTGATCAGTCCATGGGGGGAAAGCACATCAGTCACCCATCCCTTCCGTGTTACACCCACAGTAGTGAAGTAATACAAACGTTCCCGTGGAGTAATCAGGCGAGACAAGGGGGAGAAAGTGAGGATGGCATAGGAAGTAATCTTAAGTGTCAAAAGCTGTCAGACTGTCAATTAAGGTGAGGACAGAGAATTATAGGTACAAAATTGAGCAGATGAATAGATAATTCTCCCAAAGAACTTGTAATTAGTAAGAGAGAAATTCAGCGGTAGAAATGTTAGCTTAAGATAGTTGAAGATGCCAACGGGTATATGAAAAAATGTTCAACACCACTTATAATCAGGGAAATGCAAATCAAAATCATAATGAGATACCACCTTACAGTGAGAATGGCACATTTTTAAAAAACAAGAAACAACAAACATTGGCGAGGATGTGGAGAAAAAGGAAGTCTCCTACACTGTTGGTGGGAATGAAAACTGGTCCAACCACTATGGAAAGCAATGTGGAGGTTCCTCAAACTACTAAAAATGGAGCTACCATATGATTCAGCAACCCCACCTCTAGGAATCTATCCAAAGAACACAAACACTATTTATTTATAATAGGTAAAATGTGGAAACAACCCAAGTACCCAAAAATAGATGACTGGAGCAAGAAGATGTGGTATATATACATAATGAAATACTATTCAACAATCAGAAAACATAAACTCATGCTCTTTGCAGCAACATGGATGGAGCTGGATAGGATTATACTCAGTGAAGAAAGTCAAAAGGAAAAAGAAAAATATCAGATAGTTTTACTTATAGGAGGAATATAGGGGAACTAAAAGGATCAGGAAAAAATAATAACAATAAATAAAAAAACAAAATTAACAGGCACCTATAAATCAGAGACATTCTGCAGGGGAGGTGGGGGGAGAGGGATCTAAACAGGGGAGAGAAGAGCTCAAGGGACTATGGTGATGGTGAAAGGTATGGTGAACTGGTGGTGCAAATTTTACAGGGACTACCCCAGAGAGAAGGAAGCAAACACTGTACAAAAATGAACAATGATGTAAAATATAAATTTTTTTTAAAAAGAATGAAAACACACACTAAAATAAGTGTAACTAACCTCAAAGCTTCTTACTGCCAAATGTTGTTTTTGGGTAATAAATTTATCAAAATGTTAAAAAAAGTGGTTGAAGATGGGAGATAGTATAATATCTTATACCAAAGGGAAAAAAAACAGCAAAGAGATGACGCATATTAAAAAAGAGAGGTTTGGGGCCTCCCTGGTGGCACAGTGGTTAAACACTGCGCTGTGGAGCTGTCAGCAGCGGCGATGCGAGTTCGACACCCAGCCGGGGAGATTCCCACAGGGTGCGGCAGACCTCTCCTGCCTTGCCTGCTCCTCACCTCAGCAGTGTATTTCCGTCCATCTGCCTGTTCTGTTCCCCACTCTGTCTCTGGTGAACCCTCTCGCTGCCCCATGCCTCTGGACTGTACCCCAGCTTGTATGCATAAATAAATAAATTTAAAAAAAAAAGAGAGGTTTGTTAATTATGGACAAATAATGTACCAGCAGAATATGGCTTGATGACTGAATTAACTAGTTGATGGAAAACACTAGAACAGTCCTCGACAGGAAGTATGTGAATATTAACTATGTTCTATCAAAGTTCTGCTGTTCTCTTGTCTCAGACTAGATTTTAGTTTTCTTCTTCAATCTTCATGATGTACCACTCTACTTCTTCTTTCCCTCTACTACATGTTTGGTTAATCTAATTTAATTTAATTAATTTAAGAGTATTTAGCTGGGTTCCACAGAGTTTAGGTTTAAAAATCATGTGATCCATTCATCACATTTGAACCCTCATTCTTAAAAGTCAACTGTGACGACCTTTGGTTTTGTTCTTACCTTCCTAATATACATAGAACATCAAAATCAGGGTGTTAAGGTGATTTTTCTAAGGTTATGAAGTTAGTAAAATGAATAACTGAAGATTCTAAATGTACAGAAACTATTTTGCAACAAATTGAATAAAATGCATATAGGTAAAACTTGTGCTGCTTTCATTCCATTTCTAATTCATGGAAATTCTTGAAATATTTAAAATTGTGTGTTGTACCAATGTGTATCAGATTAGTAAAAAAGTAGAAACATTAGTACTTGTCCCTTTGATTTACCCACTAAATCATACTCATCAGTCACTGGTCAGAGGGTGACCCAGCTTTCTGTGTTGTGACTGCCCTTTTAAGCCCAAATAACAAGGGTCTAAGAAAAGGCACCTATTATATCCTGGCCATTCATATTTAAAGAACCCTTACCCTAGGAGGTAGTGTTCTTCCTGGTATACAATTAAAAACCTTCATGATAAATTATTCCAGATTGCACCACTCATACTTAGCCACTACATGCCAACACTGTTGGCTATTACGGAACTGCTTGCAGTAACCATACTATGTGCCCAAGATTCTATCACACTAATTGGCAGTCTTCAAATAGGGCACTATCTTCCAAAACAGGAAATGTAGAACTGCAAATAGCTGTGCTCTCTGGTACTGTACACAGCGGTAATTTGAGAAATGGACAGAAAAATACAAATGTTGCTCAATAATTTGAATTTAGAGAGAACCGCCTTTGCTGTTACTGCCCAACAGTATAGTCCTTTCTTCAAATTATTGCACATTGATGGAATAGTCTCCTAAAAGACATCAAAAAATTTAGTTCAGTACATATCCGGGCAAAGCAGCTAAATGAATGCCTGAGATAATGCCTCCAACTGAGTTTAAATTAATTCACATCTTTAAAACAAGTTGAGTCTATTGTTAGAAACACAAGACAACTTGGTTGAAACTATTGAAAAGCTTCATTATTTGTGTGTGAGATGGAACACAGTCATGCTTCATAGACTGTAGAATCAGATAAAAATTACAGCAAATTGTGTAAGCTTTTCAAAGGTCAAGAATGACTTGGAAGTTGCATGAAAACAGGCAAAGCTACAGGGAAAAATCAGTAGAATTTATAATGACCTTTAAGTCAATAAAATGAAAATCATAAAGTGCTTACTTTTTTGCTTTCCCATATGGATATCAGACTGAAAAGTTTCAAACAACAGTATACAAAGTTAGAAAGCTTCATGGGGCTAGATGCACAGAACTGGTATTAGAACATAAATAATTTATGCAGAAAAAGCACGGTCAGAAAAAAAATATATGCTGTAGGTAGCAGGTGTAATGAAGAAACAAGCATTGCTTCTCCACACAGAAAGACAGGCTGATCTCAGCTGGCTACCTGGTTATGTGACAGTGGGGAATTCATTTAATTTTTTTTGAGGGGGGGGGGTCTTAGCTTCCTCTTCTCTATGTTACAGAATGCCTGTGAGGATTAATAAGAGACAGGCAAAGTCTCTGCCACAGAGCTGGCAGAAATGGTATTTTCATTGATCCAGTGAGAATTTTTTATTTTCCTTTTGTGAATATATTCATATAACCATGGTAATCATACTTGTCTTTCTGGACCTTTCTAAATCCACCAGTGCTTATAACAGTAAGGGAATTTTTTTTTAAAGATTTATTTATTTATACATACCATCTGGGGTACAGGCCAGAGGTATGAAGTGGTGAGAGGCTTCACCAGAGACAGAGTGGGGAGCAGAACAGGCAGATCAGAAATACACTGCTGAGGGGAGCAGCGGGCGAGGCAGGAGAGGTCTGCCGCACCATGTGGGATTTTCCCCAGCTGGGCATCGAACTCACATCGCTGCTGCTGCTGACAGCTCCACACAGCGCAGCGCTTAACCGCTGCACCACCAGGGAGGCCCCAATTCTTAATCTTACTATTTATTGTTAGAAATCAAAGGTCACAGTCCCCAAGCAACTCTGATCATAGCTTATTGTATTTAAAATATATACGACAGAAGTAGAGATTTTAGTTCCAAGTATAATTGAACTCAAATTCAGCCAGGGCATACCTTAACTAACTCAATCCAGAGCACATTTAAATTTGTTTGATGACCTGAAATGAACTTCCCAACATCTTCTGGCAGAAATAAACAATAGGGCGACTGAGCTTGTTCTACTATCTTTTTTTTTTTAATCATTTGTCTGTTTTTTTTTTATCTTTTTGTCTTTTTTTTAATATATATTTTTATTGTTATTTGTCTTTTACATTTTGTATTCCCCTTGGGTAACCCACCACCAATTCACCCGTGATCCATCTCCACGGTCCCTTGTGTTCTTTTCTATTCCATTTTGTGCCATTTTCCTTCCCTCCCTCTGCCTCCCCGACCCCCCTGCTGATTGTCTCTCTCCTATTTGGTTTCCTTATAGTCCTGTTATAAGTGAAACCATTCGATATTTTTCTCTTTCTTTCTGGCTTATTTCACTGAGTATGATCCCCTCTAATTCCATCCATGTTGCTGCAAATTGCATGTGTTTATCTTCTTTCCATGCTGAATAGTATTCCATTGTGTATATGTACCACATCTTCTGGATCCAATCATCTATTTTTGGACATCTGGGTT
>PVIJ01021503.1:0-18328 GCA_004024925.1 Scalopus aquaticus | reverse complement strand
TCTCTCCCACCCGGCCTCCCTATAGTCCTGTTATAAGTGAAACCATTCGATATTTTTCTTTTTCTTTCTGGCTTATTTCACTGAGTATGATTCCCTCTAATTCCATCCATGTTGCGGCAAATTGCATGTGTTTATCTTCTTTCCATGCTGAATAGTACTCCATTGTGTATATGTACCACATCTTCTGGATCCAATCATCCTCAGCTCACCTCTTAATGAACTGAAGGTGAACCGTCTCTTTTCTGGGAGGTAGAACAAGGTCTGCTGGAGAAGACGGCGTTCTGGGCCTTCTGCGGGGAACCACAGCAGCCACAGACCTGTTCCGTGCTGTTTCCCCTTTAGCAGTTGTTGGGATAACAGCTCTTAAGTGTTTCTGTGATGAGGCCTAGTTGTTAACAGGCCGGTGGCAGCCACCATAATGCTCGAGCCTGGGACAGCCGACCCCAAGTCGGTTGCTTGACGTGTGACTAATAAAATCTTCTGTAGATAATTAACCTGTTCTTGACATTGGAGCATTCAACACAGAAAGGGGTTGCCAAGGAGAAATGAAAATAGCTTTTGGGAAATTACTGTAAAACATCTTTGTAAATAATACTTTAAAAAACTCCTGCTTGTTTTATTTCTGCATTCTCTCCTCAGGAATGCATAATCTGTAGTGCCTGAGAGAAAATGACTGTTCCTTACCAGGGCTTGCCTGTCAGTGTCCCAGGGCGCCGCTGAGCCTCACCTCACCGCATGGACACAGGGCACCTGGTGTGCCTCACGGCCGAGGCAGCTCAGAGCAAGTGATTCCATCGGCCGTATCAGGAGGCACTTCCCTTGTTGATGCTGCTCCTGTTTGTTTTGCAGGTCAGCGCATCGTGAATAGCCTGAGAGCTTCATTATTCTCCTCCATTCTGCGGCAGGAGGTTGCTTTCTTTGATAAGACCCGCACAGGAGAGTTGATTAACCGCCTCTCATCAGACACCGCACTCCTAGGGCGCTCAGTGACTGAAAACCTCTCGGATGGGCTCAGGGCCGGGGCCCAGGCTTCTGTTGGCATCAGCATGATGGTATGTCGGTCTGGCTTTTGTTGTACCTCCAGTCAGGACTTGGCCTGCACCAGGCCTCTCAGACACAAGAGAAGCTCAAGGGGAGCGGTTCTCCTCACTCTGGTAGCACTTGGCCAAGAGGACTGTCCCACGGCGTGTGGAGATGGCTACCTCTTCACTTCTCCAGAATGAATTTTTATCTGGAAAGTGGACTCTTGCAGTTAGAAAAAATGTCATCTGGGTTTTCTAGTAATGGGTGAACCCAAGGTATGAAGACAGGACAAAGCAACAGAAAAAAAGGTAAGTTACATCCTCCAAATCTGTAATTGCTCACTTGACAAGCCCAAAGGATCATCCCTTTCTGCCACTTCTCAGGAGAATAAAGTCCATCTTTCAGACACACCAGCAGGTCTTTGTTCCAGGGTGAGCCCTCTGCTCCCACCGCCTCTGCTCCCTGATTAGATGGCTTGAGCACCACCGTGCTCGGCTCACTCCTTAAACCATGTTTCTCTTCAGACCCAGACTGCTGGCGGGCAGAAGCAAGATGCAAGCCGCGTGTATCATTGTATCCTAGTAGGCACATTTAAAAAGCCAAAGCAGAGAGAAGAGATTAATAAGAAATTTGACTTAATATAAACAATAGTTCACCATGTAATCACTGTAACATTTTATTTTTTCACATTAGGATTTCAAAATCTGGTATGTACTTTGTAATAATGAAACATCTTAATCTGGGTGCTAAATTTTCATTGGAAATACTTGATCTGTACTTAGATTTCATAAAACTTGCAGCTGGAAAAGGTAAATTGACATACCAAATCTTCCAGACATACTTAAGAGTTTGCTAGTAACTGAATGGAAATGAACTATCAGGCTTTTTATTTAAAGTTTTAATACAACTAAACATTTAAAATTCAATTCCTCAAGTCACACTAGCCACATTTCAAGTGCTCAGTAGTCACATGAGCCCCTCATGTAGACAACACTGTTCCAGACCCCGAGAATGAGGGCTGTAACTGATCCTTTCTCATGGTGGAAAAACCTGAGTTTTTGTCCTCTCTCTGTCCCAGGCAGCATTCAGTCCAAAGCAAAAAAACGTGTTGCCTGAGTGAGCCTGTGACATCTGACTTACGGAATGGCAAACAGCTTTGTAATCTCAGATTTTCCCAGCCAAGAGAGAAGCAGAGCTCTGGAAGAAGGCCCCACCTACAGCACCGCACCAGTTCTAAATATTAATAGTTCTGGGGCTCAGGAAGAATTGGGTGCTTCTGTTTTGTAATGGTTAAGGCAAGTTCAGTGTAGTTTGGACGGCAAATTAGAAGGGGCTTGTCTTAGCTCTGGCTGCGCAGCCAAGTGCCGAGGGTGAGTGACGTGACAGAGACTTTGCTCACAGTCCTGGAGTCTGGAGCATGAAGACCAAGCTACTGGCAAGGCGGTTCCTCCTGAGCCCTCATCTCTTGTCTTTGCAGAGACCTTCATGCTTGTGTGCACACAGCAGGTGCTCTAGTGTCTCTTCTAATGACATGAATCCTGTTGGGTCAGGGACACACCATCCCCCTTCTAACCTTGTTTCACCTTCTTTACTTCCTGAGAGGCCCCATCTCCAATTACGGCCATTCTGGGGTTGAAACTTCAACATTTGAACTTTGACCCCAAAATTGGGCCTCATGAGGTGGTTTCACTCAGGACCTGGTCATTATCTCTAGGACCAGAAATGTGACTGTTTGTCTTGCACAAATTCCCTAGAACTACCTCATGATAAGCCCTCTCACGAGAACCTAGTGATGTCTATCACTAGTCCAGGCATTTACAGTGCGGGGCCTTTCTTCCTGCCAGTACCTGTGTTCCTGCCATTCCAACACTCCTTTCTGGTGACAGTTATTACTAACCACAGAACCAGAGCACAAAGAGGTGGGTGGCGGAGACATCCACCCAGGTCCTCGGGAACTGGGTGGACATTCCTGCCCTGCTGCGGAGGACACCCCATGTGGTTGGTTCACTTGCGCTCAGTAGCATGCAGGGCCTAGGATGGTGGAGCCGGCCCTGACTGCATTCCTGCCCCTGTGGGTGTCTGAATGGTGCCCAGTGCCCTGCTGGCCTGCCGGGCTGCCTGCTCAGGGTGGACCGTTCCATCAAAGGTGCCAAGCTTATTCCTGCCTCAGGGCCTTTGTGCCCTTGCTTTTCCCAGGCCATGTTATACCTGGTCATTCTTTTTCTCTTGTACCTGTTTGCCATCTAACTCCACTTCTCTTCTTCCCTCAGATGAAACTCCGCATGGGTCACTCAGTGCCCAGGTGCCTGGAGTAGTGTTGTCTGCACAGAGACTCCAGTAACAGCTGGGCAGTGAGTGAATGCATGACTGACCCAACCCTTACATTTCAGTCTGCAGCCTTTCCTCAGCATTTTAGGAGATCTTTGTACTGATTATGGTACTTTCAGTGTAATTGAGATTTGTCAGCTTTAAATAACACTGGTCAACAGTGAGATCGTTACTCACTTAAAAAGGCCCTGATCTGTAGTATCTTGGTGCACTGAACATGAATATAACCCTGAAAATTTTTTATTAGCTCTCATTTTGAAGATATTTCATATAATTCATTTTATATGTTTCACCGTCTAAATTTATCTAGTAGGACTGCAACATCCTAAATCAGCCTAGAATGACGTAATATTGCATCACACTGCATAATACCATCCTGCACACATCATCCAGAGTTGATTGTGTCATTTTCTGATGCAATGCAATACTACTGCCAGGTGGCTGCTGAAATAAGCTGACGTCAGCAGCGCACTATAGAAAGGTTGAGCATTGAAAACATTTCAGACTTTGTGTGGGATGGTTTAAGCTACTGTTCCATAGAACTGTTATTATTTTATCCATTTAGGCACAATACAGAACAGTAATGCCTTGAAAGTGTGTTAATAGCATGGACAATTTCTGCTCTGTTTGTGGGGAAGTGACATTTGCCAACTAGAAGAAAAGTATCACTTCTCAAGTGAAGAAGGCTTATCAGCTTTACTTCAGATGCAAGGTTGGTGACCAAGACAAGCCTTGGGCCCAGCATATATTCTGTGCTACATGTGCAACACAGCTTTCACAGTGGTTAATAGCAAAAGACCATCAATGCCGTGTGCAGTTCCCATGGTGTGGAGAGAGCCAAACAACCACATAAAAGACTGTTCCTTCTGCTTGGTTCCTCTTTCTGGCGAAATAACGAAGCAAAAGAAGAATAATCTACCCAAACATTCCGTCTGCATTGAGACCAGTTCCACATGGTGAGGGACTTTCTATTCCAGAACCTCCGGCAGAATATTCTCTTGATTCATCTGATGAGGACAAGGGTGATCTGACTTGTTCTTCTCCTATTCCATCAGCATGCAGTGATCCAGATGTTCACTGTGGTGCATCATCAACCCCATATAGACTAACACAGGAAGAACTAAATCACCTGGTTCATGATTTGGACTTATTCAAGAACAAGGCAGAATTGCTAAGATCAAGACTCCAACAATGGAATCTTCTAGTAGAAGATGTCACAATTACTTTCTATCGAAAGCACCACCAGCAGTTGGAGCCTTTCTTCAGAAAGGAAAGTACGCTGGTATTCTGTTCCGATATTGAGGGCCTCAAGAATGCCTTAGAAATCACTTCTGACCCAGAAGAATGGAGACTATTTCTAGACTCTTCGAAACTGAGTCTTAAGGCTGTGCTTTTGCACAGTGGAAACCGTCTTCCATCTATTCTATTCCTGAACAGCTGTATAAGAGACAAGCGAAGAAATCTAAGTAGTCTATGACTTGATTTTTTACAGGTATTAACTGTAGGCCTATTACTATTGGCATGCATTTCGTGATGTAAACATCAATTTATTGCAGATTACAAAAAAAACTAGAGCCAAAATTAGAATTTGACTGTTATATTCATGTTGAACACATACAAATTGATAGTAAATGACTAATTTCATTTCAGTAACATGACTTTTGTAAAATTTTGTTGACCAATGTAATTTGTTGAAGAGATGCTTGTACCATTCAAAACCTGCAGCACCAAATTGTAGGGTTGACAGGAAAACCCACTGTGTTATTTCCGAAGTTGACTATTTCTTCTTTGAGCAACTCCACTTGCTAGGAGGTTCTTTCTTATGTTAAGACCAGATCCTCCTGCCAAGACTTCAGTTCAGTGAGCCAGGGAAACAACTCTGATTCATCTCCCACTTGCTAGTTATGCGCCCACCTTCAGTCTTTCAACTGTTCTTCACATGATGTGCATTTTTTTTTTTTTTTTTGGTCTCCTTGCCCCTGTGGCCATTTCACTGGGACACTTTGCTCTGACTGCTCAGTGCCCTTGAGGTGATCCAGATTTAAACACAGAGTTCCTGGTGTGGTCTGGCCAGCATGCAGCTGGACGGGCTTCTCCCCTTCACTCCTGCCCTGCTCCCTTCCCGATTGCTGGATGGCTGGTCTAAGGCGCACGGCATTGGGGTAGCACCATACCAGCACTGGTGCAGCGTTGGTGGGTAAATATTTCTGTCATAGTATTTGCGTGTGACACACTAAGTATTTGTGGGGTTTTATGCAGATTGAAGATGTCTGAAACACTCTAGCAAAACAGATGTACACCTAGAAGAAAACACCTTCCAGCTGCCTGTTCATTTAAACACACACACACCTCCAGTAGGTAATGAGGGTCTCTTTCTGCTCCATCTAACAGATGCCTTTGGCTTTTGTTTTTAACAGTTTTTTGTCTCACCTACTCTGGCCACGTTTGTTTTGAGTGTGGTGCCTCCAATATCCGTCCTCGCTGTGATTTATGGGCGCTATCTACGGAAGCTGACCAAAGTCACACAAGATTCCCTGGCACAAGCCACTCAGGTAAAGGCCCCTCTGCTTAGCCTTCTGTCTACCCACACAGATAATGTGGATGTGTAGATTTATATTTGTTTCCAAAAATAGGATTGCTCCATACACTCGGCTTTTTAGCCTATTTTTTAATTTACTCCTGTATCACAAGCAGCTTTCCATAGCTATACCTTAAAAATGAGACCCATGTTTTAACTTAGTCTCTAAATCTCGGAATGTAACTTTCCTCCCCCTGAAATGTATTTATTATTCTCCTAGCTAGCTGAGGAACGTATTGGAAATATAAGAACTGTTCGAGCTTTTGGAAAAGAAATGACTGAAATGGAGAAATATAACAGCAAAGTGCACCATGTGATGCAGCTCGCAAGGAAAGAGGCATTTGCCCGGGCTGGCTTCTTTGGAGCAGTAAGCAGATGGTTTTGGGAAAGAGTGAAAAGAGTAGATGTTATGATTGGGAAAATTTCTTATTTTATATTTGAGATAAATAGAAGATAATTCTATTCTACTTCAAGACTAGGTTTTACCTTCCTTGAAATATTTCTCTTTTTTTAAAGATTTATTTATGCATACAAGCTGGGGTAGAGGCCAGAAGTGTGGTGGGGGTGGTGAGAGGATTCACCAGAGACAGAGTGAGGAGCAGAACAGGCAGGTGGACTGATGTACATCGCTTAGAGGAGCACAGGGCAAGACAGGAGAGGTCTGCTGCCAATGTGGGAAGCTCCCTGGCTGGGGATTGAACTCGTGCTATAGTGGCTCTGGATAGCTTCATAGTGCTGCAGCTTAACCCATTGCACCACCAGGGAGGCCCCCTTCCTTGAAATATTTCTGTGAAAGAGGAGGAAAAACAAATAAATATAATTCAAGAAAGGCAGTGACTGATGAGACCAAAATAATATGGAATCAACACTGATTCTCCTAGTGTGGTCTGAATCAGTTGCTTTAGCTCCACCTGGCAACTGGGGCGTACAGGTTCTCTGCTCCATTCCAGACTTAAGGGTTGGGATTTATGAGCTTGTTCCCTTTGGTATTGCAATATTTCAAAAATACTTTAATTTGCAATTCAGATTAAAACCTAATATTCTAGCAAAGTTTTGCTATGCTAATTAAATGCAAAAAAGGAAAATTATAGGCTACATTATTGTTCTTTTCACTTGGGGTCTTTGATGCCCACCTAACTTTTGTATTTTCTTCATTTGACAGACTGGACTGTCCGGGAACCTGATTGTGCTTTCTGTCCTTTACAAAGGGGGGCTACTAATGGGCAGTGCCCACATGACCGTGGGTGAACTCTCTTCCTTCCTCATGTACGCCTTCTGGGTTGGAGTAAGCATTGGAGGTACATAATTTCAATAGGGTTGAAAAGAGTTATAAATTAAAAATCAGGTCATATTTTCTGAAGTAAAAATTTCCCATTGTTCTACCTTTCACCAACTAACTTCATCTGAAAAAACACGTCTGAGAATGGTATTCCAACTTGACTTTGAAAGAAAGACTGAAGATCTGAGTGTGATCCTTCAAATATGTGAGCAGTTCCTTGGTTGGGAAGTTTAGGGCTTTTGCAGGCCTCCTGAAGCTCCTGAGCGCAGGGCCACACTGGAGCCATATTCTCCACCCTGCATGTTAAAGAGCTTGTTCACTTTAGTTGTAGAATGCAGTGGCAGAATGGTTCTAAAATAGTTCTGAAATTTTTCCATTTCTCTAAAGAAAATCCTGTACTAATTAACCAGTCTCTTTCCATACCTTTCCCATCTCCTAGCAACCACGATTGTTCTCTGTCTCTATGTATTTACTTATTCCAGATATTTCATATAAATGGAATCCTATCATGTGGCTGTGTGCTTTTGGCTTCTTTCACTTACCATAGTGTTTTCAAGCTTCAGCCCCATTGTAGTGTACATCAGTAGTCTTCACTTTATGGCTGAATAATACTCCATTTTGTGGACAGCCGTCTTATTTATCCAGAGTCATTTTGTTTTTATTTTCCAGAGTCTAAACTCTTTACTGTGCTGACCTACCTCTGATTCCTTCTCTGTTTCCATTCTTTTCAAGTAATGGACTTTTCAGAGGAGTTTTAGGTTCACAACAAAACTGAGCAGAAAGTACAGAGATTCCCCATATAACCTGTAACCACACATAAGTTCAACCTCCCCATCATCAATATTCCCCACCCGAGTGGTACATTTGTTAAAACTGATGACCCTACACTGAGCATCATTATCACTCAGAGTCCATAGTTTATTTTAGGGTTCACTCTTGTTCATTCTATGGACTTGAACAAATGTATAATTACATTTATAATCATTTATACATTTATAATGTAATTATACATTTATAATGTAATCGTTTATACATTTATAAAATGTATAATCACCATTATAGTTTGAATGTAATATTTTAGATCCTGAAAATCCCCTGTGCTCTGCCGAATCCTCCCTTCCTCCAGAATGTCAGTTAATAGAAATCATGCAGATGTACTTTTCTGATTAGTTTCTTTCATGTAGCAATATGCCTTTAAGGTTGTTTAATGTGTTTTATCGTGACAAGGTCATTTCTTTTTAGCGTTGACTAATACTGCATTGTCTGATGTACCACAGTCTGTGTACCCATTTATACAGTGAAGGGTATCTTGTTTGCTTCCAACTTTTGGCAATTGTGAATAAAGCTGCTGTCAGCATCTGAGAGTAGGCTTTTGTGTGGACCTATGTTTTCAAATCTTTTGTGTCTGGAGGGCCGGACTGCGGGACTGCCTTTTTTGTGGTGGCGGGAGAAGAGAGTGCGACTGCGGCGGCCAGAGTCGTGGCAGGACAGGTATTTAGAAAGTTTCTTCCTCTTTGACCGAGTATTAGTCTAAAGGAGCATAGCTGAAACTGTAACCAAAGGAGGCATTATGCTTCCAGAAAAATCTCAAGGAAAAGTATTGCAAGCAACAGTAGTAGCTCTGGATCAGGCTTTAAAGGAAAGGGTGGAGTGATTCAACCAGTTAGTGTGAAAGTTGGAGATGAAATTCTTCTCCCAGAATGTGGAGGCACCAAAGTAGTTCTAGATCACAAGCGTTATTTCTTATTTAGAGATGGTGAGATCCTTGGAAAGTATGTAGACTGAATCAAGATTGAAATGGCATCATGTGAAGCTGCCCATTCCACTGAAGTTTGAAATCTTTCATCATGTAAATAATTTCTGTTTCTTTTTTATAATAAACTAATGCTATTGAAACCGTGATGACATCCAGTGTCTCTAAAATTAGTTTCATTGTTAACATTTCCAAATAAAAGCATATAAATGAAAAAAAGAAAAACAAAGAATGGGACTGCTAGACTATGTGGTCAGAATGCGTTTAGTGTTGCAAGAGCAGCCCAACTGCCTTCGCTGTGACTGTGTCGTTGCGCACCCCCACATCAGCGTGCGAGGCTTCCTGTTGCCCCAGAGCCTTTCCAGTTCTTCGTGGTGTCAGAATTTTTTTTTTTTCTTGTTCCAGTAGGTGATAGTGTCTCACTGTTTTAATTTGCGGTTCCCTAATGACATAGGATGTGGAGCATCTTTCCAATATGTCTCCTCTTGATGAGGTGGCCTAGCAGGTCTTTTGCCCACATTTTATTATTGATTTATTTACTTATAAATACAAGCTGGGGTGTAGGCCAGAGGTGTGGGGTGGTGAGAGGATTCACCAGAGACAGAGTGGGGAGCAGAACAGGCAGATCTACTGAAGTACACTGCTGAGGGGAGCCGTGGGCAAGGCAGGAGAGGTCTGCTGTGCTGTGTGGGAAGCTCCCTGGCCAGATATCGATCTTGTGTTGCAGTGGCTGCGGATAGCTTCATAGTGCTACGTTCAACCCATTGCGCCACCAGGGAGGCCCCTTTTGCCCACATTTTAATCGGGTTGTTTGTTTGTTGAGTTTTAAGAATGCTCTGTGTAATTTGGATACCAGTTCTTTACCAGCTAGGTGTCTTGTAGAGATTTATCACAGTCTGTGATTTGAATTCTTTTTTTTTTTTTAAAGATTTATTTATTTATGCTTACAAGTTGGGGTACAGACCAGAGGCATGGGGTGGCTAGAGGGTTCATCAGAGACAGAGTGGGGAGCAGAACAGGCAGATCTACTGAAATACACTGCTGAGAGGAGCAGCGGGCAAGGCAGGAGAGGTCTGCTGTGCCATGTGGGAATCTCTCCGGCCGGGAGTCGAACTCGTGTCGCCGCTGCTGACAGCTCCACAGCACAGCACTTAACCGCTGCACCACCAGGGAGGCCCTGATTTGAATTCTTATTTTCTTCACACAGTGTCTTTTTGCAGAGCAGAAATTTTTAATTTTAATGAAGTCTGATTTATCAGTGGATCTGGCTTTAGGTGATTAATCGTCTAGGGCTTTTATAGTTTTGCATTTTAGATTTAGGTGTATGGTTAATTTTGAATTAATTTTCATGTGTCTAGATTCATTGTCTTGCTTGTGGATGTCCAATTTTTCCAGCATCATTTGTTGGAAAGACTATACTTTCTCTATTAACTTGCCTGTGTTCATTTGTGAAAGATCAGTTGATTATGTTGGTCTGTTTCTGTGCTCTTTCTGTTGCAGTGACCTCTTTGTCTGCCCAGTGCATTTTTAATTCAGCCTGAACATCTGAATCCACTGTATCTTGCACAAATACCTATAAATATATGCGTAAATATACCTTAGGAGGCATATTTGCATTGCATTTTTTCAGCATCTTTACTGAAGGAAAGTGTTATAAGCACATGTTCAGGCCAATGAAATGGGTCAGTGTACTTGGAGCTCATTTCATGTCATTAATTAAATCACAGTTCAAAGGTGACTTATTGCTGGAAACATGAATGGCTCTTGAACATATTATGTTAAGCGAGATAAGTCCAAAAGATGAGGCCAGGGACCATATAATATTACTCATGTGGGATCTTAAAAGGTCAAACCCATTAAAAAAAAAGTAGAAGTGGAATAGTTCACATTATCAAGTGACTTTTCAGCTTTCAGTCTAGTGAAAGTTATATTCATTGAGGGCCTGAGGGGAGGTTTGATATTGTGGATATGAATTTGAAGTAGGTATTACAGTATTTTATATTCTTTTTGTCGCGCGCTTGACCAGCAAGGACGACACGGGGCAGCAATCTTTCAGCAAACCTGCAGCTTTATTCTTCTATTCTTCTTCTCCTTCTTCTTCCCCTTCTTCCGGGATCCCTCTACATTTATACATTTAGCGAGCCAATCAGCAAAAGGAGAAGCCCAAACAACCAATCCGTACAAAGGTCAATCCCTGCTGGCCAATGGCGGTAAATGTCAGCCCCAGCGCCCAATCCGTGCGCTGTCCACGTGCACACCGTGCTGCCCAAGCTGAGGCACGAGGTGTCCATGCCCTCAGCAGCTGCCGGGTGGGGATTTCCGCGTCTGGGTGGTGCGGCCCGGGCGCGCTCCCGACACTTTTTAAGTATGGGGCAAGCATAGTATTTTTACTTATAACTTTGTCTAAGCAGACTTTCTCTGTAACTTTGCGATTTCAGTTTAATGGTTGATTCCTATGACTATGTATTTACAAATTTCCTGATGAGACATTCATTAAATACTTAATAGAAATCAAGAAATTGAAGAAGGAAAACAAAGGTATGAGACAGAGGGAATTCTGAATATGGGTTCCCAGGTAGCTGTCTCAAATCCTTTCTTGAAAATAACAGATTTTATTAAAAGTAAGTTACTGTTAGTGTTCCTGAGGGATCACAGTAGCAGGTGGCCGTTTCCTGGAGCCACTGATGGATGTTTGCGGCGTTGCTTCTTGTCCTCAGGTCTGAGCTCCTTCTACTCGGAATTGATGAAAGGACTGGGTGCCGGGGGACGCCTCTGGGAGCTCATTGAGCGAGAGCCTGAGCTGCCTTTTAATGGTAGGCCTGACATTGGCTTCTTCTTCTCTGGGGTGAAGCAGATGTGCCTTTGGACAGCTGACAGCTCCCTGCTCTCCCTGGGGGGGGAGGAGCACGACAAGGGCATCGTCCTTGGCACATGGCAGGGGAAGGGTTGTCAGAGAGGAAGGACCGCTGCTGGGGTGTTGCTGCAGCCAAAGAGATCCTGGGAAGTGTGGGAGCTGCTGGCACAATGCGCTCTCCACTGTTTACCTCCCTGCTGGTGCTGTTACCGCTGCAGCAAGTCAGGAGAGCGCACAGCCCAGGGGGTGCAGATAGGAGGGACCCTTCAGTCAAGCAGATTTGTTTTCCATAGTGATTTTGACTTTATATCAGGCATAGGAGGAAAGGAAGAGGGACCACACTATAAAAGCCTCAACATTTCTTAGCTTTGGGGTGAGGGATGTCATTACTAATAGGGTAGAGACAGCTCTTTTATCAACTATTTCCCAGGAAGCCAGTACTCCACAAGCCTCGACCAATGAGGGCTCAGGAGAAGTAGTGACGAGCAGTATCCACTCCCATCTACTGACCCCTGGGACTTTTTTGGTTAGCCCAGGTCAATAGGTGAAAGCCCAGTATACTCTTCAATGTGATAGGCTATATAAGAAATAAGCCCAGTTGAGAGAGATTGAACAGCTCTCCTAACTCAGCAGCAAGGTCACGCCAGGACAGAACACACCTCTGACCCCTCTGGCTCCATGGCTGTTGTGCAGTGTCCACCCTTTAAGCATCATTCCCTCAAAACGTTTATTGAGAGTGAATAAGATAAACCCTGGGCCAAGACAGCTACAGGGAGAATGTGGTTGGGTTTGAAACCGGACAGCTCCAGGGGTGAACACCAAGTCCCCTAATTGCTAGCTCAGGCAGTTGTAGTCTCTGAGCCTCAGTGTCCTGTCAGTAAAACCGGGACATTAATTTCTACCTCTCATGGCTGGGAGGTCACACAGGACTGCATGTGTGCAGAGCAGGCCCCCTGAGGCGTCAGACCGAGGGCTCTCCCTGCTTGGCCAGCACGAGCGCAGACTCCAGGACGGCTGTGGCAGCGCCGCCCGTCTTAGGGGAGAGCTGTGGGTTTGGTCCTGCATTAAGTTAATACTACTCTGTTTGTATTCCAGAGGGGCTCACCTTAAGCGAGAGCAGCTTCCAGGGTGCTTTGGAGTTTAAGAATGTGCATTTCGCCTATCCAGCTCGCTCAGAGGTACCCATATTCCAGAACTTCAGCCTTTCTATCCCACCAGGATCGGTCACAGCACTGGTGGGCCCAAGTGGTTCTGGCAAATCAACAGTGGTTTCCCTCCTCCTGAGACTGTATGACCCAGTTTCTGGTGAGTAGTTTGCCCTGTGTGGGGCTAGAGAGCTCTCCTGAGCCTCTACTCCTATGCCCTGGGAGAGGATCTCACTGTGCAAAGACCTTGTGGTGTGCAAGCTCTGAATGCCAGAGGGCTTGTTCCCAGGAAAGAAAAATCCCTTAAACAAAAGTGTCACTTTTAGGGCTATGATAGCTCATATAGGGGGTCTGTCACATGTTTTGTCTACTTCATGTCTCACCTCTTCAAGTCTAGAGTGACTTCCTGAATCCCACCTACCCATCTCCCATGCTGTTGTCCCTGGTGCCCTCCTACTAGAAGGAAGACAGGCCAGGCTGCTCAGCAGCTATAAGGTGCCTCCAGAGCACTGCCACCGGCCAGCAGCACTAGGGAGTAAGTACCAGGGGCTCCAGCTGCTGAGCCTGTGCAGGAACCTACAGTGCTCCTGCAGCCTTCTGACTGGTTGTACCTGTGAGCTGCGCTGTGGTGAGTGTGAAAACGGGTATTTGGCCACCAATGATTCACCTCTATGTGACTGCTCCATGGAAGCCATTTGTGTAGTAGGGATTTTCTTTATGACTCTTTCTTGTTCTGATATTTACTTTATTCCTAACTGAATTACAGTGTTTTTTAAAGCAGAGGACACTTTGTTTCACCTATATCCTTTTTTGTTGAGATATAATTGATTGATAACATTATGTTAGTTTCATTTGATATATGTCTATATTGCAAAGATCACCACCAGTATTGTCTGGCTAACATCCGTGACCATCCACAGTTAACAACATTTATATCCTTCTTTACATCAGACCCTGGAGTAGGTATTCCAAATGTGTTATTTTATTTTGAATTGAGAAAATAATATTTCCCAGCAAGTAAGCAACTGTTAGTAAAAATCAAAACAGAAATCTAAATGGAATGGCTTATGGTTTTTGTATGTGTGCTTTTTGATTAAACCAATGACAGCTGAATATGTGCTGAGTAATGAGTTGATTTGCAGATCTGACCAGAGAATCACCAACTGTGTTAAAATGGGTGCTGCTACACTGTCCTTGGAATCACTGTCTTGATTTACTCTATTTGCTCTAAATCTGAGTTTAAAAAATTCTACAGAAAGACCTAATCTCTTTAACTTTCACCAGCGTGGAAGGCAGCAACTTAAATCTACCAGGGTCATGCTGTGCCCTTCCTGATGACCTCCCCACACCCGCCCCACATCCCTTGCTCACGATATTTAAAGTGGTGACTTAAGTTGTTTTTCTGAGTTACTGAGTTTTATTTGGTTTCTCCTATGTGTACAAGAGGTATAAATGGATTATTAACTTCTTTTTTGGTTAAAAAAAGAGAAATTCTAGATAGTTGGATGTAAATCAAGTCAAAATATCGAGTCCCTTGTTTCTTCATCACAGTGACTAAATTAAGGGGAAAAGAAACTACATTTGAATTCCTGGCTGTGTACTATAGAACAACTTATGCTTTCAAGGTCAAAGATCTCCGGTTTTTACCAGCGTGTGAAAGTTCACAGCTGGCTGGTATAATTCACACCACTCCTGAGAAGACGTGGCTTTCCGGTCGTTAGTCACTGTCATCATCATCACCACCACCAGACATTGTGGAGTTCCCTCATTGTGCAGAATTAATTCTCTTAGCTACATCTGATGATTTAGAAGCTCTGCCCCAATTTCAATGAGATACTTAGTTGCATGTTAACAAATTCTCCTCCAACTAAGTTCATGCAGGGAGGGCTATTTTGAGGAGTTTTAAAAGTCTTTAGCGATCCCTGGCATTGTTGGACTTTCCGTGCACTATCCAGAGCCTAACCCAGGACCGGTCTTCAAGGTGGCTGCAGCGCTGACGTGGCCAGGGGGCTGGAGAATCAGGCAGCCACTGTCATAGGTGCCAGTTTGAGGCCGTGTCCCTTCTTGCAGTATTTGTGCAAGCAAGTGACACCTCATGGCTTGCCCCTCCCCCCTGTAACTCCTGAATCAGAGTTTTGCACAGGTGCACCTTTGTGGATTCTCACTCTTTGGGGAGCCTGGGAAGCTGTCTGCAACCTCTGGATGGAGGTGCGCTGCATGGATGAACTGTTGGGGTTAGTTGTCTAACCACTGAGGGGGCAAGTAGATCTAGAGAGTCTGTGAGATTTTGTTAGTTTCTGTTTGGAGATTTTGAGTATATTTTAATCTTTAAAAAACTGAGTCTGGAGTCTGCCTGCTAGATTCTTTCTGTCTCTACATTAGTCATTGGCCCCAGGATGCTCAGTGACGCTTTCATTTTCTCTTTACAAGGAACTATCAGTCTTGATGGCCGTGACATCCGCCAGCTCAATCCCGCCTGGCTGAGATCCAAGATTGGGACAGTGAGTCAGGTAGGAGAGGGCTCCGTTTTTATTAGGCTTTCGGTTAAAATTGCTTTTTATCAATTTTCTTGGTCTTCAGCCTTGCAAAAGAGAAGGAATATAAGTTTGTCAGTCTACTGAACTAATCTCACATGGCAGATTGCTTGGCTTGGTAAAAAGTGCTGTTTCTAAAAACCTTACACACTTTCACTAGTTAAAGCATTGACTTTTTAATGTGTGCCATCCTCACAGGTGTGAGGTGGTATCTCATAGTGGTTTTGATTTGCATTTCCTTGCTTATAAGTGATGTTGAGCATTTTTTCATGTATCTGTTGGCCATTTGCTTTTCTTCTTTGGAGAAGTGCCTTTTGAGCTCTTCTGCCCATTTTTTGATTGGGTTATTGGCTTTGTTTTGGGGGAAGGTATCTTATTAGATATATTTGAAACCTGTTTTGAAATTTTCAATAAATACATTTTATTTTGATTTTGTAGGAACCAATTTTGTTTTCGTGCTCAATTGCTGAAAACATTGCTTATGGTACAGACGATCCTTCTTTGGTGACTGCTGAGCAGATAGAGAAAGTGGCTGAGATAGCCAATGCAGCTGCTTTCATCAGAAATTTCCCTCAAGGATTCGACACTGTGGTTGGAGAAAAGGGCATTCTCCTTTCAGGTACCTTTCTAGTGCTGGTAGCAGAAACTCTCCCGCATAACATATTGCAGTATTATTTTCTGATTAGGCTTTTGTAATTAGAGTTTATGAAATTAGCTTCTCTACTTTATAAAATCTCTTTTGTATACGGACAACTCCCCACTTTCCTTTACTGTCTACCCTAGAAGTGTTCCCAATTTCCCCGAGTGTGCCACTGAGTAGTACTCAGCCCCAGCAGCTTTTTTCTTACCTGAGAAAAGATGTGTTTTGTGACTTGAAATCTTTGAAAATTATAGAATGAGAATGATTTGTTCAGGTAGGCAGGGACTGTGACGCCGGAACAGAACTGAGAAGACAGGAGTTCTTATCCCCCAGTTTGTACTTTACACGTCAGACCAGGGGTTCACACACTTTTTCTACAAAGAGCCAGAGAGCAAGTATTTTAGGGTTCATGGGGCCACCTATGGTCTCTGTCACAACCTTTTTAAAACAAAAAAGCCACTCTTAGCTCATCCTGCAGCATCGTTTGCTGTGCCCCATCCTGGAGGAATGAAAGACTCAGCCCCGAGGCACATTCTGGTCCCTGTAATGTCAGAGCACATCTAGCTTATAGCAAACTATGGCTGCCCTATTTTCAGGAGCCAGAGAACCTTTTAATTTAATTTTTTTGCTTTAGAGTACAGATGTGGGGTCAATGAGTACAACTTAAAGGAAAATAAATATTTAGTTAAACATAGGGATTTTTTCATTAAAACACTGGAATGTGCTTCCATTCCCGATGATGCTCTCTGTCCCGGACGTGTCTGAGCCAAGCATGGGGGCCCAGTTCTGAGTGAGGCCTGCCTGGGTGGACTAGAACAGTAATTTGTAATTTTAAACTTCTTGCTCTAAGTTAGAAAATTGAACACGGAACTGTTTTCAGTGTATTGTGTATGATTTTTTAAACTACAGGCAGTAGGTAAAAGCAAGTTTTTGATAGACTTGGAGTCCGGGGAAGTAGTCGGGCATTACTGTGTGTAAGGGAGCTGCTGCTGGGTCTCTGGACATGTCGTCAGGCGGGAAGCCAGTGTGAGCTGTTAGTGGCATCAGCAGAACTATCTAGGCGCTGGGCTAGGAGCTCCCTGTCTGTCCCACGGTCCCGTCACTTCTCCCTTGGAGCAGATTCTGCATGTCCTGGTTCTACCAGGATTCCAAGTTCCAGTTCACATTGAACTAGACAGAGGTTTCAGTTCACTCTTGCTTTCTGGGAGGGTAAAGAACATCTAGGGGTAGTTTCTGGGCACTGCTGGGCACTGAGGGTTTCTCAGTGCTGACTTTGGCACTCACTTGGCTGCTTTACTGACCAATCTCAGAGCCCTCGGGCACCCTTGCCAGAGACGTTCAGAAAGAAGGGGGCTCCCCTTGCTGGAAGCATGGGGTTTGAGGGCGGCATTAAACACCACCACAAAAATAATGTGGTTTTTTTTTTAAGATGACATATATGAAGTTCAACTATTAATTACTGTTAATAATTATGTTCTACCAATAAAATCAACCAAAAATGAAAGTTTTCATTAGCAAAAATGAAATGAATTTTCTAAAAAAAAAATGAAATTGATTTTCTAAAACAAACTAAGTCAGGAGTGAGTCCAGAGTACTGCCCCCTGAGACCTTATCTGTCGTGAATTAGACGTGTAGTCCCCTGGAGGAAAGCAGAAGGGTGGAGGGAGACAAGGTCGAGAGAGGGGAATCATCTCCAGCATTCTGCTTCCCTTTGTAGGCTTTGTCTGCACCTCCCCTCTGCCCACCCCAAATTTGCTTGTTCCCTTGCTTTGAGTTTGGGCTTTCAAAAGGAGAGGGGAGTTTAGAGGGGCTTACTCTATTGTTACCTCCAGTTTCATGTGTCCACAGTTTTTCCTAGGACAGGGAAAAGGAGATAATAACATTGGGAATGGAGAGTTCAAGAGAAATAGTGCCCCAAGGCAGAAGAGTAGAATCATAAACCCTGGCATCACTGATCCCCTTTGCTCCCATCCACTTCACATGTCAGAAACCTCTAAGTATGTTGAGTTTCTGGTCTCCATGCTACACTGATAGGCTTTTGGGAGGTGGTACCTATAGCAGTTGAAAGCACAGCCCTTTGCACTGTTTAGGTTGAGACCTTGGCTGTGGCACTCACGGGCTGTGAAATCTCAGACAGGTTATTTTGTGTCTCAGTTTTTCATCTTTTTTTTTTTTTTTTTTTTTTTGGTTTTTT
>PVIJ01021502.1:0-18665 GCA_004024925.1 Scalopus aquaticus | reverse complement strand
TTTCTTGGTCTCATTTTGTGAATCTGTTTCCTGTCTCCTTAACTCAGTTAGGGAAGGCAGGGTCAAAAGGTAGAAGCAAAGTGACTTCCCATTACTGTTCCATCATGTACACACACACACACACACACACACACACACTTGCTCTACAATTGCTTCAGCTGATGATTTGAGCCAAAATTCAGTACCTTGTTCAGATTTTGAAATGTATGTAGCTAAAACAAATTCATATAAGTTCTGCTTATGTCTCACATTCTTGTAGAAGGCCTCTGAGACCCTCCATCTTCCGCAAGCAAAAGAGGCTGGACGCAAAGAACAGTGGCCAGTGTGTAATCAGTTGAGGCCCAATTTGGACACCAGAGTGGGATCCATTTTACTGAAAGTCAAATGGATAGTCATAATTATCTCAAGGGAATTTGAAGGCACTTAATTTCTAGAAGGATGAACATCTGGAAAATCGTGGGATTCTTTAAAAATTGTGTGTTTATATTTGTTTTGATTTTTTTTCAGGTAGGTTTTTCTGAGTAAGTCTATCACTGATCTACATATTTTGGTTCACTTTGAAGCACATGGAATTTGAGAGTGAATTTATGTACCAGTGTAGTCAATTAGGAAACCTATTAGGTGTGTGGGTCACAGATCCGGTCCAAAATCAACAAGAAATAAAGTTTTTTGTTTTTTTTTTTTAAAGATTTATTTATACAAGCTGGGGTACAGGCCAGAGGCGTGGGGTGGCGAGAGGGTTCACCAGAGACAGAGCGGGGAGCAGAACAGGCAGATCAGAAATACACTGCTGAGGGGAGCAGCGGGCGAGGCAGGAGAGGTCTGCCGCACCATGTGGGATTCTCCCCGGCTGGGCGTCGAACTGGCATTGCACGCTGCCGACAGCTCCACAGCGCAGCGCTCAACAGCTGCACCACCAGGGAGGCCCAGAAATAAAGTTTTTAAGATGAGCAATGTCTTCCATGAACTTGTTTGAAAAAATTTATTATATCAATCATTTCTGAATTTACCGCCACTGATATGCAAACAAGATTTTATTACATAATATAACGGAATGTGACTTTAATGAGGGAACCAACAGCATACTTGTGCCATAAGAAGCAAAGGAAAATGAAGATAGTTTGTGCTAACAATGAGGAATAAATACAGTCTTCTGTTTTGCTTTTTTCTTTCACTTTTTATTTTGGAATGATTTTTTTTTTTTCCCCCAGAACATAGCAACAATAAAACAGCACAAGGAGCTTGCTTACACCACTTACTCATTTTTTTTTTCCATTAGTAAAATCTTACATATCTAAACACAATGCTAAAAACAGGATGCTGACACAGAACAATCATATTTCACCAGTTGCCCACGCAGTCACTTACTGGTATGTGTGACTACAGAAAGTTTTACTCTGAATTATGTTGTTAAAGAAAAGGCAAGATAAAGATTCGATCTTTCCCTTTGCTTACCAGTTTTGTTTTTTGAATTGGTTCATTTTAAGAGAATTTTAACACTTACTAAGCACATATGATAGCCTACACTGTGTAAATGTGTATTTCTTATAATCCCAGTTAAGAATTTTGGCTTCCACTACTTACTGATGTAGAAATTTATAATACACCAGAAATTCTGTTATGAGCAGTACTTATTTTAATGAGAAAATCATACAAGTATGTCTACTCTAGGAAGTCACTTACTTTTTTGCCTAACTCTGCATATGCTGTATACTCATCTTAGAGGTAAAATCCTGGCCCTTCTGAGTAAAGACGATCACCTCGTAGCTCCAAACAGATCAGGAATAATTTACCACATACTTATGTTCATCTTATTCAACACAATTTTTAAAATTTCATGTCTAACAAGTTACCCGATATTTATGAAATTATGTTATGGATGGAGCATACTACATTATACTTTTAACAGACATGCTATCATTTTACAGTTGCAATTTTATTGGGCAGTTATAAAGTCAATCAGTTATATTGACCAGAGAGATGACACAAGATAATTTCTCTTTTTGAATGAAGTTAAAAGCACCACAAAAACTGCTTTCCATCAGGAGAAATAAACACATAAGTAATACAACCAAAGTGACAAATTCAGGAATAGCTCATGCAGACTTCAGTGAAAGATAACATACTATGTGGCAACTGTGGGTATATTTAGATCTTTCTGGGCCTTGACACCACTTTAGAACTGTTTTATAAAGTGAGAGGTCTGCCCAGAAACAAAAGCGCCCAAATGATGATGAACTAACTTGTAACACATTTTTTGTAAACATTGGCATTCTCCTTTGTGAAGGGTAGGGCAAGTTTTCTAAAGCCAAGAAAACACAGATTGTTGCCAAATTTCTTAATTTTAGCCCTTACTATATACATCTGTTGTCACTAACAAGTCCGTCACATGGACTGAAGTGAGAACCCCATGTCGGAGCTGCAAAGAGCTCGCAGCCTGCACCTTGGCTTCTGGGCACCACATAGCTAGAAACAGCGTCTCTGTGGTGAGTGCTGTGGGCCGTTGGGTTTTCACACTGAACTAAAGCACCCAAGGTGTTACATTGGTCACTTCTTGACATCTAAAGCTCAGGTTTTGTACTAATTATCACTGAAATGGCACTGAGACTTTTTATTGACCTTAAAACAAAAACCTTCCATTATAAAGGTCTGTGGTATTTGTTGGTACAGCAGGGAAGTCGAATGTCTCTACAGAATTATAAGATGCTTCAAGACCCAAGTAGGATGCTACACACAGCAGTAAAAACCCGTCAGTCTAGAGCACTCACCTTCCAACTTTTGTGCTGAACTCTCAATCAGTGAGGGTCAATTTATACATCCCCAGCTGTCAATAGATAGGTAGATGATACATACAGACAGACAGACACGCTGACAGACAGGGAGGGATATCTAAAATGTAACATTTTTAAACAATCTTGACATTCAGTAATTTGGGTAAAAGGTTGACATCAGTCTTCCACACTACCCTTTCAAGCTTGCTTGATTTTGAAATTATGTCAAAAATGAAAACAAGCAAATAAAAACCAAAGTCACCCTTGAAGCCTTTTACTCTTATATACTACCTCTAATATATCATTAAATGTGGTTTGTATGTATGTTGGAATATATGGTATACACATGTATGTATGTGTGCACCTGTGTCTGTAGCTCAGTCACCATTCCCATCACCTCCATTACCAGGAGACTCCAAATTTGACAAATCGCAAAAGCTTGATTCTTCTTGAATTCTTTAATGTTTAATGTGTGCTACTAATCAATCTTGTCGCAAACATAGAAATTCATTCCCATATTTACTGTAGAGGTTCTGTGCTCTTTGGTGTCTACAGCAGGTAGGCAACAGGTCTACCAGGTGTCTGGCGGCCATGTGTGACTGTGAAGGGGGAGGGGGAGGGGGCTATTTCTCTCCTGGGTCAGTTTGGGAACTTTTAAGGATTGAGAGTAACCTGAAGTTGTCAAATTCTTTTTCAGTCCTTAAGCTCCGTGTTTTCTGTCGTCCTTCCTCTAGAACTGGGTCACAGCATTTCTACCCCACCCGCCTCTCCGAGGTTTAGCCCTCACCTTCACTAGAAGACCAGGTCTTTCACTTGTTTCTCTCCGAAATACTCATACTTCTGGATCCCAGCTTTCTTATGTTAATGGAAATTATTCATTTCTCTGATGAATATATTCTCAGATATAAATACTACTATATGAGGGACGTCTCCATTAACTTCTCCCTCTAGATCAGTCTTTGTCATGCTCCGAGAGCTCTCAATTCCCTGTTTGTAAGAACTTGTTCATTTGCATTGTGTACTTATTATTGTGATTACTGTGATAAAGTCAGTTCTCCCTCTAGTTTTAGCCCCATGAAAGCAGACACAGCTCTTTGACCTGTTTATGTGTGCCTCTGGTACTTACAGCTCAGTCTTACGAATGGCAGGAAAATTCCATGTTGGTAAATCAAATAAATGCTGTTCCCTTTTTTCTATTCAGTGGACATTATGCATTTTAAAACTCTTTGTAACTATGTGACTAACAAAGTTTAAATATTTCTTGGCTTTGTAGAACCATATTTAACTCTTAATTTGTCTTGTTAAAAGCATATTATTTTCTGTGATTTTGGGAATTTTATCTTGTTACCCTAACTCTTCATTCTTCCCATAGATACCGTAGTGAGACAGAAAGAAGACTGGTATTGTAAATAACCTATTGTGTATGCATATAGTGACAAGATTTACTTTGAAAACACTGGAAGAATTAAACATCTTTTTTTAAAAGATTATTTATGCGTACAAGAACTGGGGTGTAGGCCAGAGATGTGGGGTGGGGGCGGGTGGCGGGGAGTAAGGGGATGCACTGGAGACACAGTGGGGAGAAGAACAGGTAGATCTACTGAAATACACTGCTGAGGGGAGCAGTGGGTGAGATGGGAGGGGTCTGCTGTGTCATGTGGATTGTCTCCCTGGCCGGGGTTCGAACTCGTGCTGCAGAGGCTGCTGATAGCTTCATACTGCTGAGACTTAAACCCTTACACCATCAGGGAGGTCCCAGATTTGAACATCTTAAAATTATTTAATACCTCTGTTCCAGTTTGGATGGTTTTACTTAATATTTCAATCCCAAAAATGTTCCTTCAAATTCCTTATTTCCTTTGTATTATTTCCAATGTTACTAATATGGTCTTTATTTTTACTTACATATTGTGATTAAACTTAAGTAATAATCTATGGACTTTATTGAATAAAGACATCAATTTTTAACTAAGTAAATATTTCACATAATTTGAAGTCATCACCATGGAAAATCTTAGCTGTTCTTTTTCTTTTCATGTATTTGTCTGATCTTAGTAAACTGTCTTCTTGCAGGTACAATAGCCATCATTTTGGCACCCTTCAGCAATTACATGGCCATATTTTATATGTGTGCATTTATTATCAGTTTCAGCAAGATTTAAAATTGGAAAGCTAGAAGAGAAAAAAATTCCATTAAATGATCAATTTGCTGTACATAACATCTGCACTTTAAATCTACAATGTTATCATAATCTAAATAAAGCAGAAATGCCACTTTTCTAGTTCTTCAACATTAGAAATGTTAAATACATTGTGTCATCAAAGTTTATTAATAAATCTCAAATTGATAGTACCAATGCCTTGAATTCTGAATATAATCCACCTGACCTCAGACATTTTCAGAATTACTGAAATTTCACGTAGGTTTACAAATTGTCTTTATACATTGTGTTATATCTATATAGATACAAATATAGATATAGATATATAGTGTTTATGTAGTATAACAAAATTATTTTTATCATGAAAAATCAAAATTCAATGTATGGTTTCGACCAAATGCTATGGTTTTAGCACCAAGGTAAAACTGAAAAATCTTAAGTCTAATGTCTGCCATGAAGTGGCTTATGGGCACCCAATATTGAGATATTGGTTAGATGATTATTCAGAATGATTGAATTGTTTTAAATCTTCAACTTTAATACACGAATAGTCTGACAATGAAATGGTTAAGTGCATATACTATAACTGCAGAAAACTGCTATCATAATACTAGGAAAGTTTTATGAAGATTTTGATATTATATAATATACAGTAGGAGAATTTTATTTTTAATATTCAAACAATTTACATGGCTAATTGTATTACTAGTACTTGGAAGTGTCTTCTTTCTACCACCACTGTCAACTGTCGGTCTGACTTCACCTTGATGAAGAAGTCTTTAGAATAACCTATCCCGTGGTGAAAAATTTGCACGTTGAATTGAAGTATATCAAGCAGTGCAATGGATCTCAAACTATATTACATTCTATAATTGAATGGAATTATTTTTCAGAAGGCATTGTATGTCTCCACTTCTAGATAGCCTAATGCAATCATATGAGTTGATGTCCAGTAATCCTTATGAAAATGTATGTAAGAGGTCAAATAGTGTCGCTTAACTTGCATGTACTCCTGAAACTTCAATATGTGATGTTATCTATCTTTGTAGATAGAATTAAGGTAAGCATCAAGATGAAATATTATTGGATTGGGGGCTGAATCCAGTGAAAGTTTCCTTATCAGAGAGAAGTAGACACAGAAAGAAGAAGAGGAGAAGCAATATGAAGTTGGAGCTGTATATTTGGCTGACTCCAAGAACCACCATTTCCCTGACTCAGATCATTTACTATTAGCTTCCATTTTTTCTTTGAGGTTTACTATGTTTCCTTTACATATTATATTTTGGGAAACAATTTCTATAGTACACACAGTACAACAAAATTGTTGTTCATCATTAATAACAAGTAGTTATTTTCCCTAGAAAATTTCAGCTCTTTCAAGAGAAAGGAAATTTCTAAGGAAAACACATACATCTGACATACCTTGACTTCAGACTTCTACTTTCTGAGCTATACGAGACAACAAATTTATGTTGCTTTAAGCCACCCAGTTTGTGACTTATAATAAATATAAATATAAATACATTCTTGGAAAATTGTACCCGGAACATTGGGTGAATCTTAGTGGGGAGAGAGGGGCTTCAAGATAATTCCCTTGTGAGCACATGCCTTGGAGTGAAACAACACCATCAAAATTAAAATTAAAATAACGACTCTGATATATACTCTTGAATCTTGTACAAATTTATATTCAATAACTTTCAATAAATTGCTGAATGGTAATGTCTCATAATCTAAATGAGGTATGAAAGTGAAATGTTTATCTTACTAGTGTAATCTTTTATTTATTTCATTCCACTTATTCTGTATTCTTCTGGTTGATTTATGGTGGAGGTATTTGTTATAGACCTGTCATTTGTCCATATACATAGTAAATATTTAGATTCAAAAGAAAATAGATTCTATTTGGAATTTTAAAACAGCAAGTGGCTTACCTGTCTTGGGTAAAATCTGTACCATCCAGCCAAAACCACTTCGATTGTGTGTTGTTGTAATATAAACTGATAAAAAATTTTAGATTGGTATCACATTGCATCTTTCCCAATTTCACCAGAAATTCCTGCAGAGAGGTAAAAAAATTCTGACATTAAAATTTTACCTAAGAAAAGAAAGAGGAGCACACTCATTTAAGTATCTTCCATGTATCGACTTCCCTTTACACAGTCTGTTCTATTTCATGGAAAGAGTTAACTGTATGTTCCTTAGTCAGATGCTCGGATGCCAACTCCTCATGATTAATGACAATTTTGTCTCCATTACATTTAGTTATTTTCTTTGGTAATGTGTTGTAAAATTGAGCAATAAGCCTTATGAGCTGTAATCACTTAAATGAGTCACCAAAAATAAAAAAAAGAACATTAATTAAGCCATGTAAGAGGGCATGATGCATGAAATGAGTGCAAATACTGGATCAGTGAAGAGGAGATACTCTAACAGGGGTTTTAACAGGTCAGGGTAAGATCAGAATGTTTTTCAAGGGATTGTTTCTAAGTTAAACCCTTAGAAAGGAGGATGCATTGATCCAGAGAAGACATTTGTGGTGATGTAAAAGTAAGAATGCTAAAAACTGTTCAGAACCTTTGGCCTAAACAGGTTAAAACCAACATTAGTGGCAGCAAGGCACCAGGCTGCCAGTAGCCGTAAAAGTCTCAAGGCCAGCAACCTTGAGATAAAACTCCCCCTGCCTAGGGCGAGGATTCCAGGAACTCGTAAAGATAGCAGTACAGACCATCTGCTCCACGACCCCCTCATCCTTGATGTCTTGCCAAGTTCACTATGACTTGCTGAGTTCCATTGCCTTTATAAGCTGACCCAATTCTGTACTCTGGGTCTCCATTTTTGCCTACGGACCACTGCGTCGGTACACCGGGCTAATTGGGACCCTAGCTCGAGCTAGCAATATATCACCGCTTTGCTGATTGCATCGAATTATGCCTCAGTCGTAATCGGACCCGTAACATACTTTTAACAGTGAGAGGTGGAGGAGACAAATGTGTCATGGCACATGAAACAACAATCTAAGGAACAAAAACACGAAGGAGCACAGGGCCGTGCGTGGATGGCAAGAAGTGCATGACGGTAGACTGCTCTAGAGCAGGTGCTGGGGTTCTGGAATAACAGAGGAGGCCAGGACAACAGGTAGGAATTAGGTTAAAAACTAATAAACAGATTATTTGTACTTTATCCCAAGAACTGAAAAAAGCCACTTAAGTAATGTTAAAGTTAATATTAAAAGTTATGGTCAGCTTGTAAGGATTCCTGTGACCGCCATGTAGAACATGTTTTAGAAGAATATAAACCTTGAAAGATGGCTGTCATTTTTAAATTTTCTGAAACAAATTCAAAATATTTAGGGAACACATCTTGTCTTTACCAACTCATCTTTAGTATCCACTTTAACAAATGTTGAATTTAAATCAGTGCAAAAACCTTCACATTCTTTCCAAAGAGCTTTTTTACTTGAGAGATAATAGCAGTTTTCTCCATGCTGGTTCCAGTCTTTTGAACAAGTAGGATATTTCCGAGCTATTAAAAGAGAGAGAATGTAACTTAGTCCCTACTGTCAGTGCAAGTTTACAGAGCAAATCTCCCCTCTACAAACAAATATATTTTGTTTTATATTAAGTTGTAACTCTTTCAAATGATACGAGGTAATATTTGTATTTATTTAATTGTAGTATTAGATTTATGGTACATTAACAACACATCTCATTAAAAACACCATGGTCTTCAAGATTCATCAAGAGTATAAGGAAGACTATTTTAACCACAGAATTAGAAACATGTCAGGAAACATAACATTATACATTGTTATTAATATAGACATATTGTTTAAAGTGTTTTAAAAAATATAAATGGCACCACATGGAGTCTTTCATGCAGGAGCTCACTAGATTTAAAATGTAACCTAATTATAGTTTCATCCTCTCCCTAAAGTGAATTCTAAATCCATCATCTAGAGTCTCCTGCTGAGCACTGGAGAGTTCATTGTGTGATTAGACCTCCTTCTCTTGCCTGAGGGAAGATGGCTTTGCCTGAAGTGTTCTTTCTTTATTTGCTAATGACCTCTTAGTTCCCTCTTTTTGACTAAAATACTTCCTTTTGTGCAAGTCCCTCTATGGAGGTTTTCTACTTGCTAGATGGTGTACTGTCTGATTCATGCCTTGCTTAATACCAATTAGAAATCTCATTTATTCTGATGAATTTGCTTTTTAACAAGTGTCCACATGTTCTTTATTTTCAAGTGAAAAAGAAATATGCATGTTTTTTTTGAAGTCTATACGTGCAAAAAATTAGATGGGGGCCTCCCTGGTGGTGCAGCGGTTGAGCGCTGCACTGTGGAGCTGTCGGCAGCGCACAATGCGAGTTTGATGCCCAGCCCAGGAGAATCCCCCATGGTGCAGCAGACCTCTCCTGCCTCGCCCCCTGCTCCCCTCAGCAGTGTATTTCTGATCTGCCTGTTCAGCTCCCCACTCTGTCTCTGGTGAACCCTCTTGCCTCCCCATTCCTCTGGCAGGTACCCCAGCTTGTATGTATAAATAAATAAATCTTAAAAAAAAAATTAGATGATGAGATGACATAAATGACATCATAAGTAGAAATCCATATGAAAACATGAGAAACTCTGCCCTACAAATAAATTTCACTCAAATATGTACAGTTGTATGTGTAAAGCAAAATAGCTTATACGAAGTGAATTATCTCCTCTTTCCTGCCAATATACTTATGGCTCAGAGATTTCCAAAGTTACTTACTTGTCTTATTTCCTGGCTGCCCTTCTGTATTAAATGAGTTCTGGTTCACTGAAGGGAAGTTAGAAAGATAATTTTTAACCCAAAGAGAAAAATAACTGAATAATATTGTGTGCCAGACACTCTACTAAATAAGAATTATGAAAATGATTATTATCACTTGCATTGAATAAGTCAATGTAATAGGGACCTAAGCATAAAATACAAAGTATATGTATGACAAGTTCATACTATACTTGTTCACAGAAGGAAATTCTGTTCTCATAACAGCAATTTTTTTATAGTCAAGACAAAAAAATTAAAATGCAAAGCAAGGATCTGTTACATGATCTGATAAATGGGAATTTTCTATAACCTGTTACCTGAACATCTCTATCATCTCTATTATTCTAACTCTCTTAAATCTGCATAACCTTGGTTTTTAAACCAATTCATTGAATTTGAAATAAGAGAAAGTTGAGGGAGAAACTTGAATAAAATCAGATCAAAAGCAAAAAAAAAAAAAAAAGGAAGGAAATAAATCCTGGTAAAACAAACAAAAGAACAAATAGATAATAGGTAAAGGTATAATATACTTTAAAATGAACAATAATTTGATGTGTATATGAGAAATCATCTTTAGTCTCTGCAGAGAATATTATACCTACTCAAAGAATAAAATCAAACAGAAATGCATTATCTTCAACAGATTTCACAATATGCATAGAAACAAAGTGTATTTCTATTTTACATAGTGACTTACTCCTTGTAGCTAAGAATCCAACAGACCCAAGCAATGCGAAGCAAATAATCCCCAGAATCACTACCATGATTTTCCATTTTCCATTTTCCATACAAGAAGATGGAGTCTTAGAAAGATCTGAAAAAGAGATACATAAGCTGTGACATCAGCCTAAATGTTTGTCAGAGTTCAACTTCTATTTTAGGCATAGTAAAATAGGAGACAAATTTGGAACATATTTCTCATTAATCATGTGGTAATCACATAAATGAAATGTATTAATCAACATTCTAAACATTTAGAATGTAATCAACTATGGCACCAGTAAAAAATAATAATAGAACGTGTTAGACAAACTCATGAAAATCCATTTTATTTAAGTCAAAATAAACCTAGTACATTAATTCTAATCATTTACACATAGATTTAAAACATTTGACAAATACAAACCAGAAGCAGTTAAAATATAAAAGAAAGCAAATTTCCAGTGATAAGAAGATAGCGTGCTTCACATGTTCACATTCCACTAAAGGGATGGGGACATAAATACAAACATGGAAACAGAACACTTTAAAAATATATACTTTAACTCATTAAGCTGGAAAACAGATGAATCAAGAAAGCAAGAACAAAATAATCTTCAAGTCCAAGTAGGAGTAAAAAAATGAACATATCTGAATATTTTCCCTCTTTTCTGCTCCCAAATAAACTATCATATATATTGACATTAAAATTCCAGAAGGTAAATACTATAATCAACAAATCATTCACTAATTCAGAAAACTTTGATTCAATGTTTCCAATGGAGTGAAAAGTATAGTTCTTAGGAAAAAAGCCTTAATTTGTCATCAGTAGGTCTAAATTCAATCCCAGGCCAGGGAGCTGACTCACATGGCAAGCACACCTCTCCTGTCTCACCTTCTGCTCCCCTCAGCAGTGTACTTCAGTAGATCTGCCTGTTCTGCTCCCCATTCTATCTCTAGTGAATCATCTCAACCCCCACCGCCCGCACCTCTGGTCTACACCCTCTATTGCAAAAAATACAAACACACACACACTCACACACACACACACAGAAGCACACATACCTTCATGCTGAAAATTTGGTAGCTCTTTATTTTTAAGTCTTTCAAGATTTTGCCTTCTCTGTGGCTGAGGTGGACGTTGATGTTGCATATTAGAATGTGTTACTTCTCTTGTTTCTTAAAAGTAAAAAGATGATAAAATAAAAAAAAAGAGTATATTTTCAATGAGTGTAAATTGTTAGCAAACTGATGATTTACCTATGGTTCCTCTAGGTCTTTGCTCCAAAATTTTACACTACAGTATCTTCCTTCTTAAACTACCTAAATTTAGATTTCTTTAATGTTCTTTTTTCATGGCTTCAAACAGCATCACCTAAACCCACTTATCAGAGTAGAATCAGTGAAAAAGAGTGGGCCTGACCTCACCCTATATTTTCTGGCTGAATGTCATGGTTTTCATTTCAAACATCAAATTCGTATTAGATTTACCAAATCACAATGGTGAACATATCTATAAATGTGACTCTTCCTCCCTTTGCCTTTTCAGCCCCAACATCAAAATGCTGTTTTTAACTACTCAGATTATTTTTCTCTCTTTTCCTATATAATAAAGATTTTCTTTGTTGAGTTCGATTTGTGGTTTTCTATCATTTCTATTTAAATATTAAGTTAATATTTAAAAACATTCAGAACCAAAAAGAAGTTAATCCATGTAGCAAAGAGCTCACTAGTACCATTAGAAATAGAATGTAGGGCCTCCCCGGTGGCGCAGCGGTTAAGCACTGCGCTGTGGAGCTGTCGGCAGCGGCGACGCGAGTTCGACGCCCGGCCGGGGAGAATCCCACATGGTGCGGCAGACCTCTCCTGCCTTGCCCGCTGCTCCCCTCAGCAGTGTATTTCTGATCTGCCTGTTCTGCTACTCGCTCCATCTCTGGTGAACCCTCTCACCGCCCCACGCCTCTGGCCTGTACCCCAGCTTGTATGTATAAATAAAAAATGAATTAAAAAAAAATGAAATAGACCCTGAAATTATGTAAATCACTTCTAAAAAATCTTCTGTAAATGTATACAGGAAGAACAACTATTAAAGGATTTGTAAAAAAAAAAAAAAAAAGAAATAGAATGTAAGGAATATGGTGTCACTTAAATTAGGAATCGATGCTGAATTTGGGTTTTGAGAAAACATTATCAAGTAAAAGAAATGAACAATGGAAAAAGAATCCAACTGTGAGAAAGATTACTGTAACTTACAAATTAAATCCTCACTACAGTACACAATATTGGAATCCTTTTTAAATTCTTTAGTTTGTTTTGTTTTGCTACTTCATATCTGTCTCTAGGCAAAAATAGGCCATTTTACTCAATGGTGGGCATGAGCTGAATTTATAGCTCAGAGAGTCAGCTTCATTTCTGCCTTCAGCCTAGATTCCAGTCACCACCCTACATCTGGCGAGACATGCCGTCTTACCTTGATGCCAACAAATGTCAAAAGAAATGTTAAGAAGAAAGGATTAAAGTTGGCATTAGCATATTAGTCACATGTCAACAGCATCAAGCAAAAATCATGAAACTAATCAAAACTACAAATTACAGTTTTTTTGAGAAGTCTCAGCGTAGATATGGAGTTACGTTTGATATTACTTGAGTTCACTTCATTGAAACAGACCAGAGATTTCCACATGAAATGCGTAACTGTAATTTCAAATTCATCCCAGTCCCTGTAACACTCTTGTATTAAGAAATGATAGCCATTTGGGGAGTTGATCATTGTTTTTTCTTGAAAACCTATTAAAACCAACGTATAAACTTAAGAAGACAGTGAGACAAAGCAATAAGGGAACAGGAATGAAGCCAAACTTTTGAAAGGCAGAAGGAGATGGACATGGGCATAAATTAGTATATTAAAAAGGCAGTGAAGTTGAAAGCAAAAGCCATGGAATCCAGGTCACTTACTAGCTACATGATCTGGTAATTTATTTAATTCTCTTTGCTATACTTTCATCACATATAAGAGTGTCAATAGTGCCTAACACACAGGACTGGGAGAGAATTTAACTCATTATAATATATATACATGATAACAAAATCCTGTTCATAGTAAATGAGTAATAAACCTGAAAGGTAGTGCTGATAGGGGCCAGAGTTTTAACTTTGTGTGTCAAAGTAGCATTTTTCTTTATTTCTTGTTGAGGTAGGACGCTCTCTGAGAGAGGAATGACATCTGGCTTAAATTTTAATAGGTGGCCCCAGACCACTTTTTGCTGCTACAGAGATAGGATGAGAAGAGAATGTGCATTCTTTAAGAAGCTACTCACGTCTTGATTTTTTTTTCTTTATATCCATGAACACATCACTACACAGAGTAATTATTGTTTTTACCTTGTAAACAGTGAAAACTGAGGGCCAGAAGTTATCTCTGAATAACACATTAAGAAACACTGATAGATCTTCATTTCACAATCTGAAGTCAATTAGTTATCATCATATTTGTCAATTCTTAGTTGTAGGTATCTAAGGGAGATACACATCAAGGAATGCATTTAAAGAAATATGCTTGCAATTAGAAAAGGCTGAAAAACAGAGAACTCCTTGGTGGATTTGTTAAGTCATGGTCTCTGGGAAGAGAGAGGCTTTGGACTCCCCAAGGAAAGATGGAGTTTCAACAGTTACAGACTTTAAGTTTCAAACATGTCATTTAACCATCAGAACACCATATGTGTGCATTGGGTATAAAAATAACACTTACCTTGCAGAGAATGAGGAAGTACTTTATAAATTGTGAAAAAGTAAAGGTTATTGTTATGAAAAATAAATTATGGTGAAGTATGTGTTTTATACATATTCATGCACATATCCACACATAATAAATTTGTTAATGAAGTTTTGCTATATAAAACTAATGTATACTGTATACAATGGTAAAGGAGTTGTTCATTAGGGTTTAAAAAGAAAATAATATATTTCTGAAAATAATATAGGTAAATTCTCAAATACAAAGATTTTAAAAAAATTGTTTAGAGTGGGCAAAATTAGAAGACACATCCTCAATAATCACGTTAATCACATAAATAAAATACAATAATCAACAATCTAAAAATTAAAAATGTAACCAACTGAGGCACCAGAAAAGAAAATAATAGCTATCTTAGACAAACTCACAAATATTCACTTAAGGCAAAATAGAACTAGTACTTTAATTCTAAGCATTCCACACATTGATTTAAGATATTTGAAAAATACAAGTTAAAATCAGTTAATATATAAAGTAAAGCAAATTTCAAATGATAAGAATGATAATCTGTTGCACGTGTCCAAATAGTTCACAAAAATTGGACAGCTCTCTTGTGTGTTAACATAGAAAATTGACACTTGAAAAATACACATTTTCAACTTAATATGCTGGCAAGTAGATAAATCAAGAAAACAAGAAAAAAACAATCCTCACATCATAGTACATATAAAAAAATGAACATTTCTGTACACTTCAAATTTTCTGTTTCCCAAATATTCTATCATATAGATTGATATTTTAAAATCATAGAAAAAGGTAAATAATAATTCAATTAACAAATCTTGCACTAATTTAAAAAACATTGATTCAATGTTTGCAATGCAGAGAAAATTATTGAACATCATAGGAAAAAAAAAACACTTCATCTGTCCTGAAAGTGCATATTTTCCTTTTTTTTTTTGTAAAATATAAACAGTGTGTGTGCATATGTTTGCATGTGGCCATGATTATTCATGATCTTGTATATATTGGATGCAATTTACAAAATGAAAATGTAGAAAGCACACACACCTTCATGCTTATAATCTGATGGGTCTTCTTGAACTGTTTCAAGTTCTTGATTTCCCTGTGACTGAGATGAATATTGAATTTCCATATTAGAACAAGTTACTTCATTCAATACTGAAATGTAGAAAGATTATAAAATTAACAGAAAAAAGGGTAATTTCAATGAGTTTCAACCATGAAATTAAAAAGGAAATATTGGTGTTGAATACAACGCTATAGGAAATGTGTTCAGAGACCTAGTCTTATCCCAAATGTGAAACAATTTAGGAAAGGAAAATATATGAAGTTTATTCCAGTTATTCCAGTTAATTCATGAGTTTCTATGTCATATCACTTCTGGATTCTAAAGATGTCTAGTCACAATTGTAAATTTTATAAAAAATTATACATCTTCTATTCTATATGTGATGAACACTTTCACTGATAAGTACAAACACAACTGAAGATCTATTTCTGTGCTGACATCCATGGAGTGAGTTTGGCTACACAGCCTACATCCAGGTCCCTCCTGACCTCCCCCTGCTCCAGCCTTTTCATTCTCTCCTTTACTTCTACTGTCCTCCACTTTCCCATAATTCCACTGTTACACCTCTTCTTTTTCAATATAACTTAAGTATTTCTCTGCCCTGCATATTTTATTCAAATTCTTCCTTCTCAGGTATGTTTTCCTTCTATTTTTTCTCATTATCATATTTGTTTACTCAATTTATAAATCAAATTCTATTATCTATAGCAAAACTGACAAATCCTTCAATAAAAAACTCTTCCTATTTTTCTTTACTCTTTATTTGTCGTCATTCTTTCAAATATCTTCCCTTAGCTTGCTGTTATTAAAGTCATCCATTTTGTTATGAAATCCTTAATAGGTCTCACTATTCTTTTTCTATAACTACTTGTTTGATTTCTTCACACAGTATAAAAAGTGTTTATTTATCTTCAAAGCTAATATTGTATGTACTAAGTCTAATGCAGATGAAATTTGGAAAATATTTTTCCTCATAACATTCTGGAAAATTTGAAAGGAATCAAGGTGAGGTATTTGCTATTCTCTCACTGGAAGATAAAAGACCCATGTTCCTATAATTGAAAGATACATCCTGTGCAAAGATTTTCATTTAGCTCTGTTAGATTATGAATTCTTTGTTTGCTTTATTTAAATCCATAATTTGTGCAACTTAACAATTCCTAAGTGTCATAAAATATCATATCAACTAATAACAGTGACAACAATAATAAGGCTATTAAAAATAATGTTTAAAATAGCTTAAAGTCAACGAAACATGATTTCTCTCCTAGCTTGTCCTTTTTTAATCAATCTTTTCTCATGACCTTTTTTCCTACTCTGTTAGCCACACAATTTTCTTTTCTTCCAAGTGATTCATAAAGAGATGTAGATTTATAGATACAGATCGCATGAAAATTCAATATATATACATATAATTTGTAAGAAAATATACATATGTCAACCTGTATACTGAATTAACATTTTGTTTTAAAATATATACCTCGATTTCCTCAGTCTCATTTCCCTCAAAATTCTAGACAAACACTTGTTAAGAAATAGAAAGAGTATCTGGAAAATTATAATTACCTTATTTTTAGAAGATAATTTCTGATCTCTTGAAGAGTGCGTGTTTATATCCTGGGAAGAAACAGATGTTAACTCTACTATAGATGTTCAAATGAAAAATTATTCATAGTCCATGGTACAGATCTAGAGTCTAGTTAAGAAGATAAGAAAAGATATAAATACACAGACTAATCATACCTTTTACTCTCCTATGAAAGACTCTGATAGGTGAGCACAGAGTACAAGAAGAGAGTTCTGGAAGCAACCACACAGGAAACTCTTCTATTGCTGCTCAGCTTAGCTCTGCATCATCTCTAGATTGGGCCTTACCTCAGTCTTGACTTAGGTTACTCAATATACCCAATTATTTGCATAATGGCTAATCTGTTTCACTCAATCTGTGCACTGTCACACATATAATTGGATATCATTGCTATTCAATGACAGTACTTTCAAATATTTTTATTAATTTCAATGTAATTTATTACATTCTAAATTGAATCAGTATTGTAGATGTATTTATTAGGCAATTCTGTGCTGTCTCTCGGTGACCCTTTCAGGCTAGAGCAGGTGCTGCATTTCATCACTAGGTAGCGCTTGTGTAACTTTTCTCAGTACCTCTCTGCATTTATTGTTAATGGCCTGTCTTTCAAATCTCAAGAATCATTCCCATCAGTCATGTCACAGAAACAACAACCAATAAATGCTAATCGATGAGTTATGCACATTCATATCAAATACACATTTTTAAATTATTTTTATCTGTGTAGAAAGAAAACATTTTAAACTTTTTTTTTTTTACAATTCTACACTGTTTTAACTTAGGTTGGTTTAAATTTGTATTCATTTTATTCCTTCCTGTGACATTTTCAAAGGTTTTAACTAATTAATAGGTGTCATTTTTTTTTTCATCTATAGGAAAAAAATACACGTTGCAAGAGAATTAAATAGAAAAGATATACTAGCAAATAATTTGTGAGAAATGGGCAATAATCAAATTAAAACTGCATACTAAAGTTTAGAAAAAAATATAAATATAATGAAGTATAGATAAATTTAAGGAAGTGAGAGAATTTTATAAATAAATGTGATGAAACAATTTGAAAGGAAGAAACATATTTCACCTCAAACATTTCATTTCCTATTCAATTTTAAAATTTATTATTGAAAATAAACTGGTAGTGAGACATAGGGCAAGTTGGGATAATCAGGTATTATCTTCAAGTACAGAGCAAACAGGGACACCTGGAGAGTTAAAGAATTTTCTGGAATAAGGGCAACAAGAAGAATAAGGGAAGATCCAGAGATAAGGGCAACAAATTCCAAAGGGAATTAGTCAAGCACCCAAGGATGAGGGACAACAGGACATTCCGGATGAAGAATGATTAAAAAGTATGGTAAGATATGGCTGGGATACAGACACTTAGTTCTGGTCACAGAGACAGTAAGGCAGTGAGTGTGACCCAAGAATTAACCCATCACAAAGAGACAGATGGGGCTCTAGTTAGAATAATTAGGGAAAGAAGGTCCATATTCCCTGAGACACAGCTCTTCTTCGGCTTCCTTGACCCTCCGTGGCCTGGTTCCACCAGCCTGGGAGTCCCACTGTATTTCTCTTCCTTTTCCCTCTAATAAACTATTTCTTTCTCTAAACAAATTTGCCTCCTTTCGCTTGCTTGCCTGAACGTTAGCGAAGGTCCTGCCGAGGCTTCATGTCACACCAACCCGTGGTGGTCTACGGCCTGGACTCAGCACTGTCCCGAAGCCGGGGTCCATTTTTGGCTGGGAGACTAGACCTGAAATCCTGAAATTCCGGTATCAGTAGTACATAGAAATATATATAATTAGTAAATATAATGATAAAAT
>PVIJ01021501.1:0-18344 GCA_004024925.1 Scalopus aquaticus | reverse complement strand
GGACATCTGGGTTGCTTCCATACCTTTGCTATTGTGAACAGTGCTGCAATGAACATACGGGTACATGTATCCTTTTGGATTAGTGTTTTTGTATCCTTTGGGTAAATTCCCAAAAGTGGGATTGCTGGGTCGTATGGAAGCTCCATGTTTAGCAGTCTGAGGAATCGCCATACAGCCTTCCATAGTGGTTGGACCAGTTTTTATGGAAATGTGTTAAATTGTTGTCAGGTATTCAAGCAAAAGTCATTCTTGAACTGCTGATTTAAGTGTATGCCAGGTGTCCTGTAACTGAAAATCAGTGTCCTTTACCTGTGGAAATGAGAGCAACATGCGTACTTACAGTCAGAGGAAGGAGGGCCAGAAAGAGGAGGGGCCCACATACAGAGAGATAATAGCGATATGGTGACCCCAATGTCCTGGATCGGGGGGGAAATCAAAGGATTTGTTTTAAACTGGAGACGGGGGCTCCTCCTCGGAGACCAGTGTGTCAGTGGATGAAGAGAGAGCAGGAGATGCCCATCTATGGAGAGGTCGTTGAGGTGTCATGTGTACGTGTGTGAGCAGGACAGCAGCCAAGAGGGAGGGAGAATGGAGAGACCCTGCTATGTATGTGCTTAGGTGTGTGGTGCCACTCCGGGGCTACGTGCATTCCCCTGCCCAGGGAGCTCTTCTGCCCATCAGGCTTCCTTTGGGGAAAGCTGCTCCCTGGCCCTGGGACCTGAACTCCCAGAGTAGTTCAGTTCCATAGATTTTGTGATTTCGTGCATTGGTGTTGTACTGTCCAGATGTGAAAGCAGAGAAGGTAAAGGCAGTTTGACATGGGTGAGAGTTGCCAGTGAATGTCATGAAAGGCAAAGGAAATGCCGAGATTAAGGATAGACTTTCAGGTTAAGGATTCTAGCAGGAATGTAGTGACATTTCTGGCAGTTGGAAGAATAAACTGGATGAAAGGGAAGAAGTCTGAGGAGATCAAGGGATTGGGGAGGGCCAGAGAGGAGGCGTGAGATAAGAGAGCTTGGCTCTCCTGGCTTGGTGGGGGGGGGGGGGGAAGAGGGGGTTGACAGTAAGTGTCTTTAGGTAGGAAATCTGGGAGAGGCAGTTGCTGGCATGGTTCACCTGCTTGAGAGTGATGTTCAAGTACCCCCAGGCTTCCTAGCCTTCTGTTCTGTCAACCTCATCATGTGGCTTTTCATTTGTGACCTTATCTCGCTGTCTTGACTTGGATTTTGAACTTGAAGGACAACAATTTTCTTTGCTAAATAGTTGTCTCTCCTGTGTTTATATGCATAACTTCTAATAATGCCTTGTGCATGTACCATTTTTTGCAAGTATTTTGCCTTTAACTGCATTCCTTTTGTGATGCTATTTCTAATTCTTGTGTTAATTCTACACTATCAGTCTTTTTTTTTTTTTTTTTTTTTTTTTTTTTTTTTTTTTTTTTTTTTTTTTTTTTTTTTTTTTTTTTTTTTTTTTTTTTTTTTTTTTTTTTTTTTTGGTCCTCAGTGGTTTTCTTAGCTCTGTAATCTCACTTTTCTACCTCTTGATTTATCCTCACCTCTTTGAATCTCATTGATGATTTCATCTTTTTGCTAAATTCTCTCTCAGTAAAAGCGCTTTTGGGGACTTCTCGAAATGAAGGACTGTCTCTTTAAGCATGGTAGGTAGGCCTTTCTCAGTAGGTAGCTTGTTTGATTTGCTTTGAAGAGTGAAGAAGTGGGTATATTTATTTTGAATTACCATAGGATGTCTTTTTCATCTTTCTCATGTTCTTCTAATGTGAGCCTCTGTCAGGATTGAACTGTTGTACAGTGAAGGAACTTTGACTTGAGAATTGCATATTTTTTCTATCTAAGAGAATTAGAGGAGAGAAGGAGGAAGCAGGAATCACCCACTAGGGACTGGAGGCAGTCCATGACGGTGGTGCAGCTTATAAAAGGCCTTCCAGGGCTCCCTCCACCTATGCAGGGCCATGCCTGTTTCCCACGAGACACACTTTTTGCTTCACACACTCATTCCCCAGCTATGAACTGGTGCCTGGAGTCTGAGGACTGTTGATCCTTGGTATTTCAGGCTCTGCTCCTATCCTTCTCTCTCAGCCGCTGTGTGTACTTTATTGTCAACAGTTTGAGATAGAAAGGATAAATGAAGTCCATGTGTGTACACGGGAATATTTGGGCTGGGACTGGGGACCTCCGACGAATGAGTGAATGGTGGGTGAGACAGCCAGCCAAGTTTGCTCCCTGGCTTCTGGCCTCACCAGCCCTGACTGTACGCCTCCCTTTTCCTATCTGTGTGGAGGATGGCAATAGCCCTACTTCATCTGGAGGGTGGGCAGATTAGATGAGGTAATGCCTGGAAGTCATTTGGTGCTGGGTGTCAGCTCCAAGCGATCTGTATTTCATGGCGCTCACTGAGGCCCTTTGCCCTGGTCACCGCTGTCTGGTTTACCTTATTGTCACTTTCTCCTTCCTATTTGCTATATCCTTGCTAATTGTTGATTAGTAGTAGTTAGGTGATTATGGTAATTTCTGTCTTCTTTTTGTCTACCTTTCCTTTGTTCTGATAAAACCAGAAGGACAGCCTGCTGAGAAGGCTTCTGTCTCAAAAAGTGTTTAGATTATAATTTTTTTCACTGATTAGCCTTTAGATCCCTTTCCTTCAATGGGAAGGTAGTCAAATGGATTAGATATTGATGCACATTTTTGTTTCTTTGCCATTTTTGCCCAGTGAGTTTCTGGTGAGCCGTGTACCAGGATCCCAACTATGTTCAGCCTGCAGGTGAATCTCTGGCACACCTTCCCCCCTGGGCCTTGCCTTGTCCACGACTGTGCCGTTCCACTGCCTCTTCCCTTCCTCCTCTTCTCTTCCCCATTGGTTTTTCAACTAATTTTTGTTTCACTGGGTTTAAAGAGAAGGTATAGGAATTAGCTGTGAGCAAACCGCATATCTAACCTAGAAACATCTGTAATGTACATTTTAAATTTATAATCAAAGCATATTATATTTTCAGTGTTTAAAGAGTTTTCCATCAAAGATGCTGACAGTGACTTTAATATTTGCATTTCAAACTTCATTTTTCAGAGGATCACCTTTGTAATCCGTCATTGACATAAGCCATATTTGTCGGGAAACAGAACTTTCATTCTGGCACAGCAATGCTTAATACCTGTCATATCTGAAAGTTCTCTGGAAATGTTCCCTTCAAATGTGGAGTGAAGAGAGGACAGAGGTTGCTCTGTGGCGCGTCTGTATGTGTTTGTGTGTGTCCTCGGCAGCACACGTGGAAAAGGCGTGAAGGGAAGTGGCTAACCTGGCTAACCGTGGTCACTTGTATACATTCAGTAGCACTTATAAGAAGTTACTTGTGAGATGGAAAAGAGGATGAAGAGTGTCCGCATTTGGCCAAGTTAATTTTACCTCTGTTGTGCCTTAATGTAGTTTGAATTATGAAACTAACAAATATTTAAAAACATGTTTATTAGACCTGCAGTTGAAGTTTTGGTCATTTACAAGCAAGCTGAGTAACTGAGAGAAACGAGTAACTAGGAGGTTTACAGGTGGCCAGTGTTTGGACATTTTGTTATGACAGTTTTATTATTTTAATTGATATTCTATTGATACTATATACTTTATATTGGATTTTTTTATGAGTTAACAATGGTTTATAATATTGTATATAATTTCGGGATACAGGTTCACACCTCTTCAGATTTATTACATCACCACATCTACCACCATAGTCCTCCACCATATTCCATTGGTCCCCCTTCCCTGTTGCTCTCTTTCCCTCAACTTCTCCCTCTGGTAGCTAGTTCTAAAGTTAGATTGCCAGGGCTTGTTTCGGTTTAGTTTTTCTGTTCCTTTGTTTTGCTTCTCTGTATTCCACATGAGTAGAATCCAGTGTTTCTCTTTCTCCTGACTTATTTTGCTTAGCGTAACCCCAGTTATATGGAGTGATTTTTATAAATTAGCAACTAAACGTGAAAAGATAGTAGGTGTGGATGAAGACATTTGTGTTACTATGTGATGTATATATTTTTTCTTGCTGATTTAGGAGGGATTTTGGTTGTTTTATGGTATATGTTTTGTTTTGGGTATAGGGAGAAGGTTGCTTTGGACAGGTTTTCTGTTTTTCTTGCAGCTTAACTTAAGGTTTTCCAAAATTGACTGGATGCTGGATATATTATATAAAAATAATTTGTTTCCAGTAATTTAGAGTTGCTTCATCCCACTTTCTTAATATGAAACAGTTGTTGACTGTTCTCTAAATAACATCCTTTTATGCTGTTGTTTCACAAAATATTTGGTGGTTCTCCCAATAAGGATAAATGCTAACGACTTCACTAAGTGGGATGCTCCACAGGAGACCTAAGAAAGTGCCAGGGAGGAGGCAACTGCTACAGCCGTCCAGGCGCCCTCATGCCGGCGTCGTGCCTGCGCTCAGTTCCAATCCTGTGTGTCTCTGCCTTTTCCTACAGATCTAGCCCTAAAAACACAGGCTGAGGTGGAGTGTGCCAGCATTAGAGAGCAGAGAGGGGAGGAAGATCTGCCACCCAAATGGGAAGGTGATCATTGAAATCGATTTCCCGATGGGAATTGGCTGCCATGTACTTTTGTTTTGAAGCTTTCTGTCCTTGTTTACTACCTTGTTTACTACCAGACTAAAAGAAGATCCAGCTGAACTCTTTCTAGATGCCTCACCCACAGAAATGATGAAAGAATAAATGTTTGTTGTCTTGCACCACTGAGTTTTGGGATGACTTGAGGTACACATTAAATAAGTAACACATTCCTTACAATTTAGTCATTATGACAAAAACTGTTTCTTCTAAAGACTACATAGTTTATGCCTTACCTATTCACCCTCCACTTGGACTCTGGAGTAGAATCTGTTGCTCTCTGTAGATATTAAGTGGATAAGTTTGATAAGTCATTTCAGTAATTATTTGATTTGTTGAGTGGTAAACGTGAAATATTTTATTTGCGATAAATACTGTATTAAAGGATTTTCTTTAAGGTTGTCTTTAAAGTATGTCATATTATATACATATGTGTATTCATGTTGTGTTCATTTGTCACCACAGCTAATCTGCACATATTTATAAGTAATCGCAGAGGGAGGACATTTCCACATAGGGAGAGTCATTGTGAGAGATACGAATATGACTTTAAACCAGCTACACATTTATTATGTATAACATACTTTATTATCTCTCTGAATAACTGGAGATTAAAGTAGAAAGGCTGTAACATACATAAAATAGTTATATTACCAATAGCATATTATGGCACAAATCTTTGATTATAGGTAGGAAATATCTGTTACTGAAGCAGTGGGAATTTGTCTGCTAAAAGTATGCCAGTAGATTGAAATCAGAATACAAGCAACTCCTTTGGATTGCTTCTTTCTACTAATTTTCTCTGAGTGGTTAATATATTTATTGGGTTGCTGGAAAACTCATGATGTATTTTTTCTATGTTTTTAAAGCAAAACTTTTGCGACATGACTTTTGCGACAACCCGATGAAAACTGCAAACCAGCCTGGGGTACCTTTATGTTAAAGGCGTTGGAAGGATCTTGCTTTCAGTCTAGTTTGCTGATACCTACTTTCTTGTTTATGGTGCAGCTGTATTTTAAGAACAGATTAATCATTTGGTTCTGATGTCTCCCTTCTCATTTTGGCAAGAGAGAAGTTACCGAAGATATAGTACGCATACAGTTTCTTCTCCCCTCCCTGCTGAGTTGTGTCCCCTTGCCCACAGGTGAGTTGTGGGAGACTTTGCACCTCAGCCGCCCCTCTTAGACTCTGCACATGTTGACATGAACTGTAGATTGTATCAGTGTCTTCAGTTTTGCAGCAGAAGCAATGTGACCAAAAAGGCACTCATGGGAGGTCTGAGGGGCAGGAAACTCTAGAGGGGCTGTCCAGGAGGGCTGCTCTTTAACCACATGAGCTATTTCAATTTCAATTGATTAAAATGAACTAAAATTAAAACTTCAAGCATGCTTGTTACTTTCAAGTGCTGTGCTCCGTAACCACATGTGGCTAGTGACTCCCAGATACAGACCATTTCCCCTATCACAGAGTTCTGTCTGGCAGCACAACTTTAGCAGGCCTGTCTGGAAACCTTTGCTTAAATTGATGAACCCAACCATTTCCTTCGTTCTTCCCTTGCTCCATTCAAGATCCAAGCTGCAAGAGAAAGTTTGGTTGGTCTGGCGTAAGTCCTTGCCTCCCCTTGCTGTGCTGGGTGTGAGAGAGGGTCTGGCAGAAGCCTCCACAGCCCCTTGCAGCTACCAGGACAAAAACCTGAGCTCATTGCCCCACGCTGCACACTGTGGCACCGGAGCATGCAGTGCCTGGGTGGGTCTGGACTACCTGAGTGGGTGGGTACCACAGTCATTAAAATAGTTTTAAAGAGTAACATTTTATGTTTCATTAGTATATAACAACATGTTTTTCAAAAGTTAAAAACAATTCTTCAGCAAATATTTGTTGTAAAAAGTACATGTAAACATTAAGAAAAATTGCATTTAATGAATAATGAATAAAACTTGGGCATATCTGTTTCTCTAACAATAAAGTAGCTAACAGTTAAGCATTCTGTAATAAATATTGATGAAAACTTTATCACAAAGGTTTTAATTTGTTGCCAGTCAGCTTAGTTTACTCTGTAAAAATAATTAAACTTTCTTTAGTATAAGCAACACAGAGGTCGACTTAGATACTTCAGGTAGGTTCTGCTTGGGGTTAGCCAGTTACATTTTTCTCCTCACTTATTTCTGTCCTGCTTCACTGTGTGTGTGTGTGTGTGTGTGTGTGTGTGTGTGTGTGTGTGTGTTCGCTCATTGCTTTACAATGTGCTAGAAAGCCTCAGGGAATAGAAAGTATTATAACACTTTTAAACATTGGTCACAAATTGAGGATAAATATTTTTATGGGTTTTGTAAGATTGTGACACAGTGAGGCCATAAACATGCCGTACATGTTTACATCAGCATCCTTCCTTAGCCCTGTTCTCTCATTTTAAGAGTGAGAAGAGCTCAGTTTTATATCTTGCCAGATGCTCAAGAAAAGTGCTTGCCTAAAGCCCTCAGACGGAGTTCCACAGAAATCAGTTGCAATCGGCATTAAAAATTCAGGGTTAACATTGTTTGCAATGTTTGTTTTGAATAATTCAAGGAAAAATAACCCCTAAGTGAGGCTTTCTGTTTATGAGGGGATTTAGACATAATTCAAAAGTGAGATTTACTTCTAGAAGTCATATATCACTTCTACTTATATGAACAAATGCCCTTAACGCAGTATTTACATACCTTTTGATTTGAAGTATTCATTTAAGCCCCCTTCCCTTAATTAATATGACGTCTTCCTTCATAAAGTCATAAGAAAGGGAAAGATAAAGGTTAAAAGCAGAAATCCCCAAACCAAAAACACTTCACATTTTTACTTTGTAAAAATTACTAAAATGTAATTTATAATCCAAAACCTAAGTTATATTTAATTATTCACATATTGCATTAAATTTGCTTTAATTATTTGAGTACATGTAACAAAGGAAAAGTAGCATCTCTATTTAGTTTATTTTAGATTTTCAGTTTAGAACTTTGGTCTAGGAAAAGAGGGCAGTACTTTTAAAACATGGCATTGGGGAACTATGTGCCCATAGGTAGGTGGCAGGGCACAGAGGGATGTGGGGAGAAATCACCAGCTTGTTTGAAAAGCTTCTCTCTTGCCTTCCCTGAGAAAAATAAGCTTCCCGTGTTTAAGCTGCTACTGATATAGAGGTTGCTCCTTTAGAAAGCAAATTTTGTTTTAATTGATATAATCCCAGGAGACAGACCACTATGGGCGGGGGGTGGGGGGGAAGAGGGGGCGGGATTTTTGATGCCTTCTTAAAATAATAGATTAAGTGATGGAAAAACTTTGAACAAGAATATGACCCTTGAAGTATATTTTCATTCTATCCAAATACTGCATAAACATGAAAACATTTTGTTAATAGGATTTAAACAGGTTTACCGCTTGGAGTAGTGACTATTAATAACTTTTCCCTTTCCCTTAGTAGTTGAGTCCTGGTTGTATTCTCTATGCTATGGCAGAATACTGAGCTAAAGGACAACTTTCCTCAGCCTTCCACAGCTACATGTGACAAATTCTAGCCAAGGAGGTTGAAGCAGAAGTTGCTGACTAGGACTTAAATCAATGGCTCTGAAAACAGCCTTTTCCTTTTTCTTTCTTCCTGCTGCCTGGTTTACAAACATGATGGCAAGCCTTCAGCAGCTTTTTGTGGCCATAAGATAAGTGTGAAGTGTGAAGATAGCAAGGGGAAAACAGAAGGAATTGAATTCTGAATTTATAGGATAGCCATGTCTGATCTTTATGCTGCTTTGAGAAAACTCATCCCACAATCTTTTAGTTGACTTCTAAGGTTTCAAGAAAGTGGTTAAATCAAAGCAATAAAATTAGAGGACATTTTAAAGGGGTTGGATTTAATAAAGTAGACACTGAGCAAGTTGAAGATTTGGTAGCATCACATAACAAAGTCCTCAATGCTAAGAACTCTCCCCATGCTCTTTTGTTAATGCTCATTCTCCATGTTCATCATGTATTGGAAGAACAGGAGCCTTAAAACTCAACATAAAATCATTAAAAGAATATGCAGGATGTGTGTACAAAATCATGGTGGTTATGATAAGTTTGGTGATACTGTGAGCAAAAATTTCACATTTAAAAAATGCAGCTCCACTGAAAGGAAGCAGACCCCAGGAAAGTGCCTGCTTCAAGGCCTGGGAGGATATATATGTACCAGATGAATTTTGTGATAGCAGACAATGAGATGTTATCAAAGACTGTGAAGGTCATGTCTGAAGCCCCCACAGCTAATCTCAGTAAGTTGCCGCTGGCCAAAGACGGGATGGTTTGCGCATCAATAGTGAGAATAACTGCAGTGGATTCTAATGTGTCAAATGTGTAGAGTCTGTAAATTGATCATGGTTTCAAAGGTTAAAAACTTATGATCACCTTTGGAAGATGCCGGAGAACCAGAAGGAGGAAAACGCAACCATTTAAAAACTAGTTATTAAATTCATTTTTATATTATTGATAGATCACGAGCAGAAGATGACAAGTGCATTTTGAGTGTTTGCATCCTGTTATTTTGTCTGTGACTGCACACCCAGGTCCACAACTACCTGCTTCCAAAATTTGAATGCAAGAAGAGAATGAGTTTTGGCTAAGAATGAACGTGGGACATCTGTGGTCCTGTTTGCTCTTTTGCCAGCATGCTGTTGCTTTCTCTACCTTCTTATGTGGCCATGCTAACCTTTCTGTGTGCGCCCCCCCTTACCACAAGGTTTTCCCTTTGACCAATGAGTGGATTTAATTGCATTCCATGTTTAATGCCACATACAAGCAAATGTAATTTATGGCAGATAGATTCATTTTCTGCATACAAACAGTACCCCCCTGATGAATTTATTAAGTGTTAAATAATTAGCTAGTGGTATTTAAATTCTAAATATCATCCAGAAATCATGGTAGGTTATTACATAACAGTTTAAGAGGTTTTTTTTAAAATGTATTTTATTGATACTTAGGGAAATCAGTTGAAACTTTTGGACGAATTAAGAATTTTTTCCGATTAGAGTGATAGATTTCCAGTATCCTAATATTTGTGTTCAACTTATTTAAAAATACAGAATATATATTCCAGGAACTGTGATATTTTCTGTATATCATCTCATACTGTCTACATAACTCAGTTTCAGTTCTTTGTCTGTGATTGTACCTGCAAGCCTGTTCCTTTTTCCCACCTTAACTCAGTATAGCCATGATTTCCTCCTAAACTTGAGATCATCAGTAACTCCTCCATTATGGGTGTGGATTACCTGCATCTCACTGTGCAGCATGCTGACCTCCCACTTTTCCCGGGACTTCATTGAATCATCAAGTCCATGGTCACTCACTCTTAGCCACATTTGTCCTTCCCATCCAGTCTAGATCTCATGCTCTCCTCTGATAATGACCTGCTTACAAATGATCTTAACTACATAGTTTGTTCCAACCTTGTAGGGGACGTGTAAGGATTAAATGAGTTAATGATTGTATTGGAAGTGCCAGTTCATTTGGTGTTATTACAGAATATCTGCACAGTAATATCAGCTAGTGCTGTTACTAGACTCCGTCCTGCCCCCTCTTGTACTTGTATAGCAAAGGTCCAGCTTATCTGCCTTTGTTTTCTCCTGTCTTCCACCTTCTACTCAGGCATTCAAGCCAGAGATGTAGGCATTAGATTGATTTCCTGCCTGCCTCCAAGACATAAGCTTTCCTAAGATGGTTGTCTGCTTTGCTCCTGTTCAGCACAACAACTGCCCCTGTTGAGGACAACAACTTGCTCATATTAGATCATTCAACCAGTAATTCAGTAGTTGAACAAATGGATTTTATTTGTTTAACTTTTTGAGAGAAAAGCAAAACTTGTTATGTTATTGTATCATTCATTTTGGAAAATGTGCCAAAGAAATTGACTGTGGCTACCCTAAATGAAAAGGAAATTGATGGTAAGGTTTTCAGAGTCAGTAGGTGGCTATAGAATGAGACGGACCACGAACCAGAGCCTAGAGCCCTGGGCCCAGATAGCGCGCACCGTGGCAGGGGTCTCCTCTGCCACCTGGCACTATCTCTGCTCAGAACATCTCCAGGTGTGAGGACTCCTGGTCCTGGGAATTCACATCCAACGGACCAGACCTGACAAGGGTGTCTTTCCAGCGGAGCTAGAACAGAGAGATGGAAGATCTGGCCCCCTTAGTTTTTGTTGGAGGAATCCTTAATTTTCCTCCACTGCATATAACAGGACCAGGATTTTAATAGGGGCAGTGGATGGTGAGCAGCCAAAATTTGTTTTGAAATTTCTCTCTGAATAGTGTGAACATCTACCTCCCTCTGTCTTAACTCATAATGATCATTGGCTCATACTTATCTTATCTCATAATGATTGAAGCTTTTCCTCAAACCCAAGTCTTCACTTGAGAATGATGGTCCCATACCACTGTTTTCAGAAGATGCTCTCGAATGCTCAGTGATTTCCTGTCACCCTCAGAGTAAACCCTAAGCCTTCCAGGCCTGGGGCACTCACAGAAACTGGGCCCTGCTCTTCTCAGTTGCCCCAGCTGCCACTGTGTTTAGCCCTTCCCATCTCCCTGTTCTCTCCTGTGAGTCAGTCAGGGATCTCCACAAAATTGTGTATCATGTGAGTCTCACTTCACTGATCTTGGCTCCAGTGTCATCACCTCAGAGTCCCTCCCTGATTGTCCTGTATAAACTGTGCCCACCCCACACTCAGTCTCCACTCTCCTGCTCTCTCTTTGTCTTGGGCTTTCCCAGTGTTAGCTGCAGTAGGCAGGGCTTGTTAAGTTCACAGTGTTGGTTTATTTATTGAGTGAATCCAACAATGTCTTGGAAATTAGTTCTAAATGGTCTTGAATATCAAATAGAAAGCATTTAAGGTGCTGCTTCTGACTCTTCATTTGGTCATGAACATTCTGTTGCTATATTTTTAAAAACCATTACCATGCTTGTTTTATAGCAGTGGGTCAACAGACCCCATTATCTCTTTGGCTGAATGGCGAGGCTTGTAGAACTTAGGTTCCACCTCAGACCACTAAATTGGAATCTCCTTGTCAAAAGAGTTAAGGTAGCAAGTCTTAGAAATCAGTTGAGCATTTTCACACTTGAAGGGGGAGGGTCAGCAGCTGAGGTGCTTCCTTTCTTCATAGTCTAGTAACACAGCTTCCTGCATAGAGTTCTGCAGAAGTTTAGTGTTTGCTTGTTACTCTGACTTACTGTCATACAGATTCACGGAGCACCACAGAGTGCCCTTTTCTGGTAGGTGATGAAGTGACTCAGAAATAGTTGTTTTTTGTGGAAGCAGAATGTATTCTAAATTTCCTGCCCCTGGGAAGGGTTGAAGATGCTCAGTTTTTAGCAGGAGCCTTGTAAGTTCTCGGGGAATTACTCAGCATCCCTGTTTCTCATATTTGGTGGAGTACCTGCAGTGTCGTCTCACATGAGGGAATTATTACTTGCTATACTTTGATTCCAACTACAGTCCAGGGAAGTGAGGCTTCCTGAAGTCCTGTAAACATAGGGAGGAAGTGGCATGGGGTGCTTTTAATTAGTGGGGGCTCTTTCTCTCCCTGTACTGTGGTCTGTAAAACTGCTGTAACACTTCTAGACCTATTAGTGTCATATTACTTACACACTGCAGAACATTTTTAAAATATAGCAAGGCAAAATGAAAAAAAGGGACTTTACTAATGAGCTGACCCCACAGAGAAAGCTTTCTGGACACACATGTAATTATATTTTGTGCCTATTTATATATAACTTTTATTTTGCAAAGAAAACTCAAGACATGCATTTATCCTGCAGATTCTTCTTTACTTTCTTAGCAACATAGCAGGTAAGACTCAGGCAGAGGCAGATTTGAATTCTATTTCTGCAACTTAATTTTGTGTCTTAGGTAAGTTATGAAAACTCTGAGCCTCAGTTTCCTTTTTGGTAAAGTGGCTTCCATGCCATCCCAGGGGCAGTTGTGTAGAGCAGGACTGGACTGGGAATGTTGGAAGCGGTTGGGGTTGGTGGTAGTGTGAGTTTGAATAGAGTCTCATAGAGTTCAGGATCTTGAATGTGTTGGGGCTGCTGTCAGAGTGGAGTCACATTAATTCCATTTGGGAAAACTCTTTTTTAAATTCTATTGCTAAATTTTGTTAGTCCCGGGACTTTGTGTAGAGTTTTATCTGGACTCAAACACAGAGGGAACTAAGCAGATTGTGTGACCTAGTAAAGCAAATCTGGTGTAAGAAAATAAACTGACAAGTAGACTGTTTTTACCTTAAGTGTAAGCTACTGTTGGAATTATCTCTAATACTTCTCTGTGTATTTGGATCTTAAAGTCTTGAGCCTTTTTCTTTCATGCCAGGTCAAGTGATAGAGTTTATTTTTCGGGTTGTGGGATATGGTGCTTCACTGAACCTGCTTCTCCTAACCGCAGAAGTGTTAACTTTTATTTTTTTTAAGATTTATTTATTTATGCATACAAGCTGGGGTACAGGCCAGATGTGTGGGGTGGCGAGGGGATTCATCAGAGACAGAGTGGGGAGCAGAAGAGGCAGAGCAACGGAAATACACTGCTGAGGGGAGCAGCGGGTGAGGCAGGAGAGGTCTACTGCGCTATGTGGGAAGCTCCCCAGCCAGGTGTGAAACTCATGGCGCCGCTGCTGCCGACAGCTCCACAGTACAGCGCCCAACCGCTGCGCCACCAGGAGGCCGCAGAAGTGTTAACTTTTAATTTCATAATGGAAAATAGCTGTTCATAAACTGAAATACTTTGAAACTGGAATAGAATGTTGGCATAATACTTTCTATTTAAGGTAGTAACTATTCCTGAGATATTTGTAGAAATCTAAGATGTCATATCAGTCATGTTTAATTTTTGTATTATATTGCACTGTAGTTGAGTAACTTCCATTTGTTCAGCTCTTTGCTCACACTATGAATATTAATTTTAAAAAGGCAAACTGAATTTGAAATCATGAGTTTTATTTGTCTAACAGTGAAGGGGGGTAATTACCTACAGTTCCACAAATGTAGAAATATAGTTTGGACCATCAGTCTTTGATTTCTGCAAGGTATTTACAGCATAGGAAATTAGGCCAGAAAATTTCTTAGCAAACAGATTTTCTAAAGACAAAATTTCAGTCAGAATGAATGAATTCAGTCACTAATTATGACAGCTCTTTAAGAATACCTTTTCAAACAAATGGTATTGAGAAAACTGAATTTCCACATGCAAAAGAATAAAGTTTATCTCCTCTTACAATTTATACAGAAATTACCTAAAGTGTTCAAAAATCTCAGTGTAAGAGCTAAATATCCAAGACTCTTAGAAGACAGTGGAAAAACTGTATAACATTGCATTTGGCAGTGAGTTGGATTTGACACTAAAATATAGGCAAAAAAGAAAAAAATTCATTAAAATTTTAAAACCTTTGTGTATCAGAGTACACTATCAACAGAGTAAAATGGCACCCCATGAAATGAGAGAAAATATTTTCAAATCGCAAAGAATTACTATCCAGAATAAACACTCATATAATTCAACGGCAACCATGTAGATCTACACAAAGGACATGTACTTTTCTCTAGATGACCTTGAGCACTTGAAAATATACTCAATATCACTAGTTGTTAGGGGAAATCAAATGAAAGCCTCAGTGAGATACTGCTTCACCCATTAGGCTGGCTGCCCACCCACACCACCAGGAAATAGCAAGTGTTGGTGAGAATACGGAGAAATTAAAACTCTTGTACACTGCTGATGAGTATGTAAAGTGGTACAGCTGCTGTGGAAAAGAGTAGGGTGATTCCTCAAAAAAACAAACGGTAGCCGTAGAATTTGCTATATGATCTAGCAATTCCACTTCTGGGTTTCTACCCCCCAAAATTGAAAACGGGGCATAAAGAGATAGAATATGTACACACACATTCTTAGCAGTGCTATTCCTAGTAGCCACAAGATAGAAACAGCTCAAATGTCCATCAACAGAGGAGTGGCTATACAAAATGTATTATAAGGTGGAATATTATTCAGTCTTACAAAAGAAGGAAATTGTGACATTCTCTACAACATACAACATGAATGAACCTGAAGATGTGCTCAGTGAAATAAGCCAGTCACAAAAGGATAAATTCTTTTTGATTTCACTCACATGAGGTTCTTAAAGACCAAGTCTTGGGTGGTTTGAGTTGATGAGCCAAGTTGAGGGTTTTTCTTCAGGTCCTGTAGTTCATTGTTTTTAACATAGCACAGGCTCCCTTCAGCACCTTGCTTTGCCCCTCACTTTTCATCCTTCAACAGGGTATTTACCTTATGCGCCCAGCTCATGGAGCCGAGTACCGAAATGTGCGCCACTCAGCTCCAGAGAATGGGTCTGACTCATGCTGTTAGTTTCATAACTCCTTCATTAACTTTTTATCAAATCCTCATTCCTGGAGAAAGATACTGTGAGTGGTAGGATGAATGGTGTTAAGCTTTATGGACTTGGAAAATGTTTCTCTTCATTACAAAGTATGACATTAACAATGGTCACTGAAGGTTGCATTTGTTATTTTTGACCAATATACACTAAACTTCTCACGGTACAAAAATTATCTCCTAATGTGTTTTATTATATCACCAATTCTCATAAAAATTTTCATCAGCTACATGAATAAATATAGCTGTCCTGCTAATATTATATATGTCCTAATCAATTGTTATTATGTTAGGATTAAAATGTTAGTCCTTTTTTTAATTCATTGAGGTTTTTAGGTTTTTTTTTGTTTCAATCACGTCATGTTTTCTAAATACTGGTTATGGTGCTTGATATGGTTGCTTAATTATAGTATTTTAAGCTTTAGTCTTCCAGTGCAGACTTAGTTTGTTAAGGAAAATAGACTTTCTTGTATCTTGCCATCTCAATTTTTTTTTTCATTTTTCCCACTTTTGCTAGAGATGTGAGAAAAAAAGGTTTTGCTTTCCTTTTAAAGTAATTTAACAGAAAGCAAACTTCTTAATCTATAGAGTTGGACAATAGTGGTGGTATGTGTGGCATCACATACCCTCTTATTGAGTGTTGGTAATTAATATAGAAAAAAATGTTTGAACTTTGTGAGCCAAACACACAGCGTGAGCTTGTTTGGATAGCCGGCCATCAACTTGTTTTTCTTCCCCTGAGACTTGGCAGTCAGCTGCTCCTCTACCCTTTTGGCAGCACAGAAGCCATTTTAAAGGAAAGATTTAGATAAATCCTAATGTTGAAGCCATTTTCCTATTCTTAGTCTTATTGGTAGAAATCTAGGCTAACCCTCAACTACCTGCTTTTACCAACTTTATATTTAATAAGATCCAGCCTCAGCACTGGAAGATGTCATAGTAAATAGGTGGCTCTAGTGGAGTAATTTGTTGAGGGACCATTAATACTTGCACTGAAAGAATGAAGACTATCAGGACAGAGCCTTTTTCCTGGGTAGTTTTCTGTTTATTAAAATTAGTTTGCAATACATTTATTTATTTAATTTTTAGCTGCTAAATGGACTTTTATTTTTTTAATTTTTTTTCCTTTATTGTTAATGTTTTTTTAATATGTATATTTTTATTGTTATTTATATCTTTTACATTTTGTATTTCCCTTGGGTAACCCACCACCAATTGACCCGTGATCCATCTCCGTGGTCCCTTGTGTTCTTTTCTACTCCATTTTGTGCCCTTACCTCCTCATCCCCCCACCCCCCACACTACGACCCAGCAATACCACTTTTGGGAATCTACCCAAAGGACACAAAAACACTAATTCAAAAGGATACTTGCACCCGTATGTTCACTGCGGCACTGTTCACAATAGCAAAGGTATGGAAGCAACCCAGATGTCCAAAAATAAATGATTGGATCAAGAAGATGTGGTACATATACACAATGCAATTCATTTATTATAAATGATTCTTTAAAAGTATATGTATTGATTTCTCAGATTTTGATAAAGTTTAAGCTAAAAGAAGGACATCAAACTTGGTTGCATGGGCATGGGTGAATGGATTAATGGGCAATACAGCTTGCCCTGGACTCAGCATCTCATAGTATAGATTATATATTGGGTTCATGAACATACTTGCTATGTCACAGGCAATATTCAAGACCAAAGTCACTTAATAATGGTGTAAGATTCTTAAGTTATTAATCTTAAAAACTAAGAAATTAGATTCTGTTTTGAAGTCGTTTTCTAGCTACTAATTTTGACATACGAACTTTTGGACCTGGTTAATTTTTGTAAGTGAAGAAATGAAATGTTGAAACATTAAAACTAACGGGTATCAGATCAATACCTGTGTTCTCTCTCCACCCATTTTGCAGGCGGAACACAGCGACTGCCACGTGCTATTGGGATGTCCCTAGCCAAAGAGCTCATCTTCTCTGCACGTGTGCTCGATGGCCAAGAGGCCAAAGCAGTGGGCTTGATCAGCCACGTTCTAGAACAGAACCAGGACGGGGATGCTGCCTACAGAAAGGCCTTGGACCTCGCCAGAGAGTTTTTACCTCAGGTATTTCTAACTTATTTCCCTGTTTTCTCTTTTTGCTTCCAAGTAGAGAAGTACATAGTGGCTTTAAACTAGAAAAAAAGTACTCACATAGTCACGTAAAAAGCCTTCAGAATGAAAATCCAGATCAGTAGATAATCTGAAGGCCAAGTAGAAGCCAGACTTTGATAACATTACGTAAATGTCACATGGAACAGAACAGAGAGCAATTTAAGTTGTTTGTCAACTGCTTTGTTTGTCAACCCCTCTCACCGGTGCCAAATATGTGGAGAAACAGCACTGGGCAGTTGTCATCTTGTATCACCCCCACATTGAAGCACATGCACTAGTAAGTAAGAAGACCACAGTCTTAAGTGTGCTTTCCTTGCACTAGCTTCATTTGGGATATGTTTTGTTAACAGTCATTTGTCTCATTGTATTTTATGGTGATGTAGGTGTTGTTTTACCCGTTTGTATGTAATATATTTCCTCATATTTCAAAATCTGGAACTCACTGTATATTTATTCCCATATGACCTCCTCATTAATCATAATGGTGCCTCAAGACTCCTGTTTTAAGGGTTTCTTTGTTCTCTAACTCTTTCAGGTGTATTTTTCAAATATCCCTTTCTTCCGAAATTATGGGCTAAAGGGTATTGGGAGGGGGTCAAAAATGTAGGGTTTCCTCATTTATTATTCCTAATATTTCATTGTTAATATACCATGTGTTCTTTATCCTTTTATCTGTTGATGGACACTTAGATTGTTCCATATCTTGGCTACTGTCATTAAGTCTGTAGTGAACATAAGAGTGTAGGTATTAAAAATAGATGATTGGATCAAGAAGATGTGGTACATATACACAATGGAATACAATTCAGCATTCAAAGAAGATAAACACATGCAATTTGCAGCGACATGGATGGAATTAGAGGGGATCATACTCAGTGAAATAAGCCAGAAAGAAAGAGAAAACTATGGAATGGTTTCTATAGGACTATAAGGCAACCAAATAGGAGAGAGACAATTAGCAGGGGCGGGGGAGGCTGGGGGAGGGAAGGAAAAGGGCACAAAATCGAATAGAAAAGAACACAAGGGACCATGGAGATGGATCACGGGTGAATTGGTGGTGGGCTACCCTAGGGGAATACAAAATGTAAAAGACATAAATAACAATAAAAATATATATTTAAAAAAAAAAAAAAAAAAAAAAAAAAAAAAAAAAAA
>PVIJ01021500.1:0-18342 GCA_004024925.1 Scalopus aquaticus | reverse complement strand
TTCACAATAGCAAAGGTATGGAAGCAACCCAGATGTCCAAAAATAGATGATTGGATCCAGAAGATGTGGTACATATACACAATGGAATATTATTCAGCATGGAAAGAAGATAAACACATGCAATTTGCAGCGACATGGATGGAATTAGAGGGAATCATACTCAGTGAAATAAGCCAGAAAGAAAAAGAAAAATATCGAATGGTTTCACTTATAACAGGACTAAAGGGAGGCCGGGTGGGAGAGAGACACTCAGCAGTGGGGGTGGGGAGGGGAGGATAAGGGCACAAAATGGAAGAGAGGAGAATACAGGGGACCATGGAGATGGATCACGGGTGAATTGGTGGTGGGCTGCCCAAGGGGAATACAAAATGTAAAAGACATAAATAACAATAAAAAAATAAAAATAATAAAGCCCTGTCGGAAAGATTGAGCATTGAACATATTTCAGACTTTGTGCAAGACAGTTTAAGCTACTGTTCTATAGAACTGTTAGTATTTTATCCATTTAGGCACAATACAGAACAGTAATGCCTCGAAAGTGCGTTAATAGCATGGACTATTTCTGCTCTATTTGGGGGGAAGCAACATTTGCCAACCAGAAGAAAAGTATCACTTCTCAAGTGAAGAAGGCTTATCATCTTTACTTGGGATGCAAAGTTGGTGACCAAGAAAAGTTTTGGGCCCCACATATATGCTGTGCTACACGTACAACACAGCTTTCACAGTGGTTAAATGGCAAAAGACCATCAATGCTGTTTGCAGTCCCCATGGTGTGGACAGAGCCAAACAACCACGTAAATGACTGTTACTTCTGCTTGGTTCCTCCTCTTTCCGGCGGAATAACGAAGCCAAAGAAGTCAAGAATAGTCTACCCCAACATTCCATCTGCACTGAGACCAGTTCCACATGGTGAGGGACTGCCTATTCCAGAACCTCCAGCAGAATATTCTCTTGATTCGTCTGATGAGGACAAGGGGGAGCCGACCTGTCCTTCTCCTGTTCCACCAGCATGCAGTGATCCAGATTTTCACTGTGGTGCATCATCAACCCCACACAGACTAACACAGGAAGAACTAAATGACCCGGTTCGTGATTTGGACTTATCCAAGAACAAAGCAGAATTGCTAGGATCAAGACTCCCACAATGGAATCTTCTAGAAGATGTCACAATCACTTTCTATCAAAAGCGCCACCAGCAGTGGGAGCCTTTGATCAGAAAGGAAAGTACTCTGGTATTCTGTTCTGATATTGAGGGCCTCATGAATGCCTTAGAAATCACTCATGACCCACAAGAATGGAGACTATTTCTAGACTCTTCGAAACTGAGTCTTAAGGCTGTGCTTTTGCACAATGGAAACTGTCGTCCATCTATTCCAGTAGCGCATGTTGTCCACATGGAAGACATACGATAACTTAAAGCAGCTACTGAATTCCACTGAGTATATCAAGTACAGCTGGTATGTCAGTGGTGATTTGAAGCTAGTTGCCCATTTAATGGGACTGCAGCAGGGATATACAAAATACATGTGTTATGTGAGTGGGATAGCCGAGCAAGTGAACTGCACTACTTGCGGAAGGAATGGACTCGCAGACAAAATGTAGCAGTTGCAGAGAAGAATATCCAGCACCCAGCTCTAGTCAAGCCTCACAAAATCCTGCTACCACCACTTCACATCAAACTAAGTTTGATGAAGAATTTCATGAAAGCCATGGACCGGACATCGCCAGCTTTCCGATACCTGCATGAAAAATTTCCTCGACTCAGCGAAGCAAAGGTTAAAGAGGGCGTTTTTGCGGGTCCTCAGATTCGAGAGCTCTTCAGAGATGACAGGTTCATCAACTTGCTGCAGGGTGATGCGAAACAAGCATGGAATGCTTTTCGCCTAGTGTCTACAAACTTTCTTGGGAATGTTAAGGCAGAAAACTACAAGGAACTAATAGAAGACATGCTGATGCAGTATCAGACATGCTGATGCAGTATCAGGCTGCAATATGTCTCTATAAAGATCCACTTCCTTCGTTCCCATCTGGATTTCTTCCCTGAAAACTGTGGTCTGGTTAGTGATGAACATGGCGAACATTTTCATCAAGAAATCGCATCAATGGAACAAAGATACCAAGGAAAATAGTCCACTACAATGCTGGCTGACTACTGCTGTACACTCCCCAGAGATGCTCCAGAACAGCTGTACAAGAGTCAAGTGAAGAAATCTAAGAAGTAGTCTATGATTTGACTTTTTACAAGTATTAACCATAGGCCTATTACTATTGGCATGCATTTCGTGATGTAAACATCAATTTATTGCAGATTACAAAAAAAAAGTAGAGCCAAAATTAGAATTCTACTGTCATATTCGTGTTCAGCACATACAAATTGATAGTAAATGACTAATTGTATTTCAGTAACATGACTTTTGTAAAAATTTGTTGACTACTGTTATTTGAACTGGACATGTGATGGGTTGAATTGTGTCCCCCACAAAAGATGTATCTTGAAGTCCTAAGCTCCAGTCTTCATAGTGTGAGCTTGTTTGGACATAGGGTTACTGACACATAGCCAGCTACAGTAAGTAACACTGGCTTAGAGTAGTCGCATCCAACCCAGCCAGTGTCCCGCGAGAAGGCTGTGTGAACACAGGGACAGGAGAGGGACCAAGTGGCAACAAAGGCAGCCTGGGGCCTGCAGCTGCAGCTCAGGAGCGCTAAGGCTGCCGGCAAATCACAGGCGCTGGTAGGGAGGATTCTCCCTGTTGATATCAGAGGGAGCACAACCAGCTGACACAGTGACTTTAGACTTCAACCTTCAGAGCTGCAAGATGATATATTTCTATAGTGTAAAGCCTCCCGGGTTATGGTACTTTGTGAAAGCAGCCCTAGGAAAGAACAGCTGACCTTCATTCAAATTCAGTTTTTGTTTTGAATTGCACGATCACTTTCTAGTAAAAAGAGTCAGAATTTCATTTCATTTAAATCTTTTAAAATTTGCCAGTCTGTGGCTATATTTCCAATGAGAAATCAGTCTTTAAAAAACAGTCATCAGAGATTTCCTTATTCACAGTAAAGCAACAGTTTAGGAGTAGAGACAGGGAGTTATAAAAGACCCAAGCTCCAATAAGAATATAATACAAGTTTTCAACCTAAATTCCAAGGACTACCAAGGTAGGATTGAAAGCCAAGCACCAAAACTGAATATAATGAATCATACATATAATGTGTAATTTTTTTCTAATAGCAGCAGCTCTGCATTGGGACCTTCATCATAAAGTATTGTCAAACAACATATGAGGAAATCTCTAATGCACATAATTTATTCACAGAATATTCAGGTGCATGAACTAAATGACTTAATTCTTTGTGAGGAAAGGATAAAGCACTAGTAAAATTATCAGTAAGTTTAACATTTAAATACAGTTTTCAGGGTTGGCTTGGAGACCCTCAAACGAATTAGCACTGTTTATTCACATCAGCATCTTTCTAGCAAAAAATTAGAAAATCGCACATAAGTGTGGAATAGGTTATATTTCCTGGTGCACTACTGACAAGTTAAAAAGATTTTGCATACCAACTCTATCACTACATTAAATGAGTTCCTTATTCTGACATTTCAGTAATTTGTTTAATGAATAAAATGACCAAATAATAGCACTATGCTATACTATACAGATACTGTCCTATGTACATTCCTATATCATTCAATTAATCCTTATAATTCCAGTAGGTGCATTACCCCAAGTTTACATATGGGGAAACTGAGGTATGGAAATATTATTTACTGGATTATGCTGGAGATTATGGTAAATAGATTTCCTATGTACAAATAGACATAGATGTCTGAGTTCATAACTGTCCACGTTTATAGAGAAAAAAATGTGTGCAATGAGTACTTATGACATTTTTTAAATTTGATTTATACTAGGAATGTGACATAAGGGGCTCTACAAACAAAAGTTTGCCCAAAATAGTATGTGACCTCTAAGTTACACAGCCTGATCTTAGAAGGGTCCCCCCCTTAAAGAGCCCACATGAGCTTTAAGGCTGCCATCCCGATATACTTTAAAAGGGCCCCACATTTCCATTTGCACTGAATCCTGCAAATTATGTAACTGTCCTGACCACAACAGTGATTATGCAGAATTTTTCTTCCTTCTTGTGTCCCTGCATTAAAACTTGCTTTGGCTTGGAAACATGATTTTATTGATAAATAAGCTATGGTTGCAAAAAAAAAAATAGGGTTCTGACTTGTAGGGGGTATTGAATGTTGCCATTTAAACTGTAAATATTACAAAATCAAGGGAGTTATAACTGCATCTTTTTAAATTGATATGTGAGGAAATGGGACCCTCATATACCCGGCTTGTTGCTGCTTCAAAAGTGAACTGGTTGCCATGGGAATCATAATAGTGTGTTTATTTGGATTGAATATGAAGTCAGACTTTTTCTGACAGAAGAGAAGTTGACGTAGCAGATTGGTGTGACAATGAATGGCAGCTTTGCTTGTGAGACAAAGTGAGCATGTGACTCTGTTTGACTAGGGCAGTCACTGGATGCCCGGGGTCTTGGCATAATTAGTACCCACCCTCATTAGGCTCAATGGTGGTTAATCCCACAAATTAACTGAGTTAAGCCTCCAGAGCTAAGATGTTTTACTCCTTCCCCCCCAAAAAAATGTACATAATAAATGGATGTTGTTGAAATATTAGATTAACAGTGGTATGTTTAAATTAATATTCAAACTTTTCTAAACCTTTCTAAGTCTATCCAGTTAAACAGATAGCTCTAGAAGGCCATCAATGAAATGTAGGGTGATTGACTAAGTCTTGATAGTCTTTCCAGCATCATTCAGAGAAATTTAAAATTTGGAAGAAAATACATCAGCAAGTCAGGTGTTTTTTTTTAATTTTTTTTTCAACAAACTTAAGTTATCAGTTGACAGAGCATTTCATAAAATTTTTGTGATAGAGTTTGTGATTTGGGGCCTGTAACCTGAAGGGATTGAAAGAATTCAGCAAAAGTGTTGGTATATAACTTCTAATCTCATCTGCTTATGTATGTGAAAAGGCTTCTCAGGTACCAAATTTTTTAAAATAAGGGGGAAATAGAATTGATGCTAATAAATAATATTCACATACAAAACATAGAAACTACTTCAAAAAAAGAGTAAAATCTAGTCTGTGAAAATTTGACGAAGAAAGAGATATTTACACGGTCTTACACTACTTCCCCAGAAAATACCTATTAATGACAGAGTATAAATAAATTCATAGTGGAAAAACATGGGTAATCATCACATTCATTAAGTGATCAAAGTTAGCATCACCAGTAATGGAACAAATTCAAGTTGTGTGCTCATGACTAGATGCCATAAGGAGAAAAATGGGCCCATTTTGTGATGTTCCTGACCAAAATGTACACTCATCACAAGGGAACATCTAAGGAACCCCAACAGGCCTCCCTGGTAGCACAGCGGTTGCGGGCCGTGCTGTGGAGCTGTCGGCATCGGCGAGTTCAAAGCCTGGCCAGGGAGATCCCCATAGGGCACAGCAGACCTCTCCTGCCTACCTGCTGCTCCCCTCAGCAGTGTGTTTCCATCAGTCTGCCTGTTCTGCTCCCCACTCTGTCTCTGGTGAACCCTCTCACCGCCCCACGCCTCTGGCCTGTACCCCAGCTTGTATTCATAAATAAATCAATCTTTAAAAAAAAAAATAAGGAACTGCTGGACACTCCCCAGAGATGCTCCTGAACAGCTGTACAAGAGACAAGTGAAGAAATCTAAGAAGTAGTCTATGACTGATTTTTTACAGGTGTTAACCATAGGCCTATTACTATTGGCATGCATTTCATGATGTAAACAACCATTCATTGCAGATTACCAAAAAAAAGCTAGACTTAGAATTTGACTGTTGTATTTGTGTTGAGCACATACAAATTGATAGGAAATGACTAAATTTTATTTCAGTAACATGACTTTTGTAAAAATTTGTTGAAAAGTGTTATCTAACTCCAGAATCACAACGACTGCGTGTTAAATAACAAGTGCTTACATGTGAGGCTGTACATTGAAGACCATCTTTTTTTGAAAATTAGCACTATAGTAGGATGCTTTATTTTATTTCTGTAACCTTTAAAAGAATATATCCAAATAGATCAAAAAAAAAAAATAAGGAACCCCAACAGGGTAACATTCTCTAGAGAAATTGTAATCTGCAAAAATGCTAATATGAAAATCAAGTACATTTAAAGAACTTCGGACTTGAGAGATTTGACTGCTAAATGCCATATGTAATCTAAGATAGAACCTTTTGCCATAAAAAGGACACATCTGGGGAGACTGATGAAATGTGAGAAGGTCTGAAGCCTGAGTGGTAGCAATAGATCAAGTTAATTCTTGGTTTTGATGATTGTATTGTGGTTACAAAGAAGAAAGTTCTTGTTGACAGGAATTATACATTTAAATTTGGGGGGAGAGGGGACAGGGAACTGTGGTGATAGTTCATGGGTGAAGTGGTAGTGGGAAAACCAAAAAATAAATAAAAGATAACAATTAGAAAAATAAATAAATTTTGGAGGGTAACAGGACTTCATGCTGACAACTTACTCTCAAATGGTTCAGACACACTTCAAGGGATCCTGTGTTACCCAGAGAGAAGCCAAAGTTCTTATATGACTGGGTAACATTGTCCCTCCATGATCCCCCCCTTTCTTCCTCTTATACCTCATCTCCCCCATGACGTACTCTGCTCCAGGCATACTGATCTCCTCATTTTGCCTTAAAGCCACCACCATATTCTCACTGTATGGTCAACTGCCATTTCCCAAATGTCACCTAGCCATACCTTCATCTCCTGCAAGACTACTCAAATGTCATAATAAATGACATTTATAATGTCATTTAATGCATGCACGTGCGTTACCATATGGATAATCACTTCCTGGATATTCCATGAGGACAAGAATAATGATTACCTCTGGGTAGCAGCACTTCTTTTGTAGCTAGACACTGTTGTGATGGCACACTGTTGTCTGATTTTAAAAAGAAGAAAACAGCTCTGATTTGTAGCAGTTGCTGGTGGGTGTTGATATTCCCACATGTCTGATTTGAGCTCCCAATGACTTAATAATAGATTCTTGATAATTCCTGGTCAACGAGCCACTCTCATGAGGCAGCACAGGTCAGCACCAATACACCCCTGGGTGGGAAGTTGTACTCTTCACAACTTCACAAGGTAGTGAAATGTACTTACATTTCATTTTTAAATAAATTTTATTTAAAAATAGAATAAAACTGCTCAACTCCATTGCTAAGTTCTCCATTTCTAGTTCTTGGTAGCACATAGCTTAGAAAAAAAAAGCCCAGTCATACATTCCTGGCCACAAAGGAAAACAGTCAGCAGAGACCAAGATGAAGGAAATGTGCACCTCCTATTTTCTTCCATTCTGAGTTCTCATAAGTACCAGTGTTAGGGAATAAAAAACTAAAAGAGAAGGAGCAGAGGAGGGGGATTAGGAGGTGAAGGACAGGAGGAAGAAGAAACAGAAATACCAGAGAAGCTTCTCTGGGCACCTCCTTGTGCTCTTTAGTTTATTAAGATGTAAGACTCTAGAAGGTGGGACCATAAACAGAAAGAGGAATGAAGAACACTAGGAAATGTGGATAGGGTAGTACAGTTTGTTTTTGTGACCCCAATCCTTCCTGGAAGCTATCTCAGAGCTATTTTCCCTTAGAGTGACTCTACTACCAGGTTATAAATCGGGTAATTCTTGGATCATCCCTGACCTTCCTATAGGTATTCATCAAAAGATTGTCTTTCTCCTGATTACAGAAAGTCAGTAGAGGAAGGTATTTCATCAGAAATCAAGAAACTGATATTGTCATCCACAGAAACTACTGTGCTTCAAACTTTGAACAAAACACTTAACCTCTAGACCTCAGTGTCCTCATCTCTAAAATAAAAACTTTGAACTATAAGATTTCCAAGACTCTGGAGGTTTTTAAAAATCCTACAATTCTATACTTCTGGCAACCAAGTCATCTTAAAGAAGCTCACTCCTGTCAAGAACTCATTTATAACCACTGGAGTCAGGAGGAGGGCGTGGACCTGGTGCTGTGACAGAAGGGGGAGGACTGGTCTCTAGGAGGCACCCGAGGGAACTGTGGGTAATGGAAGGACTCCAGAACCACAGCTGGACCTGGGGGACACACCGCAGACCTCATACCTATATCAGGCCAGATGCGGGGACTAAAGACTCCCCCACCACAGACAGGTCACCCCTAAAAGACAACGTGAAGTCTCAGATGTTTGTATCTCTGTGGTTCCCCCATCAAAACACTGGTCTTGTCAAGTCTTCACAAGAGAACTCTGCTCCCGCTCTACAACCATCCTTCTCTGTATCCTCAACATGTTCTTTCTTCAGACTCTTCCTCACTAGGGGGTTTTCATTCACTTGGGACCCCACAGTACCCAAGCTTGGCTCTGAGCCACACACAGATAGGAACGTGGGGTCCCCACACCCTTGACAAGGCACACGCACACACTGAGGGTGTGCTAGCAGGGGTGACACCATGACTGTGCTCCTTGGCGGCGATGGAAGTTAACTCCAGCTCCCGCTAGATCAGAGATGACTCGGGTGTGGGGCAAGGCCAACAGAAACTCCATCAACTGCACTTTCAACCGTCAAGTATTAGCTTACTGTTTAAAAAACCTGAAAGTCATTCCCCTGGGGTTTGTGAGAGCAACAACATGATGAGGGAAAGTCATTTTCTCTAAAAGCAGAGACCTCCTTGCCGCTAGGATTGCTAGGAGGGCAGAACTCCCCAGCGGTCATCACAAAATCATCATGTCACTTTTCAGAACATAAAATGTCTTTCTACACATCACTTACCCTGACTTCACAACATACAGCTATGAGTTACTGGGGTCACAGGAAGAGGAGTGTGGGGAAGAGAGGTGCAGGCCTAGTCCCCCCACCCCACCCCAAGCCCACTGGCTCGTGCTTCAGTTCATTACTTTTTCGTAGGCCCTGCTTTTGCCCTCAGCTTACACATGAGGAAATCGAAGCACAGGTGGGAACGTGACTTGTCCCTACTAGCTGGCAGCCAGACAGACAGACAGACAGACAAGACAAGACAGACTGGAAAGAAGGAAGATCTGCCTCTGTAGCTTCTGCATTAAGGGGTGTGATTAACAAAAAAAATTAAAAAAAAAACAACACCCAAAGTCTGAAACAGGCAGGATGGGCAGAAAACAGGACTCCTCTGTTGAAGAAGACAGGAAACTCCCACTGAAAACTTGACGAGTTATTTACCAAAGAGCAGAAGAAATGTGTGAATATCAGCCCCAGCGGATCCATGAGAGCAAAGTGAGGGAATGATGAGGGGGTGACCATGACACACACACGCAGCTCCCTTAAAACTGAAGGACAATTTCAAGGCTTCCAAAGAGTCATAGCACCCCTGCCCGTAGGCGCCCCTGCCCAGCAGGGTATGGTGAGAGGGGCTGTGTGAACACAGCCTCCTGAGTTACTTCCCTTGAGGTAAGAAGAGCAGAGGCCTGGAAACACAGATCCCCAAACCCAGGAACCCCTTGTTTAAAAGGATCTCTTCCCATTTTTACCCTAATTTTTGCTGGGAAGTTCTTTGCTTGAAATCACGCCTCCTGTTCTGACAGAACAGGAAAGGTGATTTTACATCCTCCCTAGAGATCTCCGTGGTGCCGTCCCCACCTTGTCTTTCCAGCATAGAGTTCTGGGTGGAGGAGCTGGAGCCGGCTCCTCCCAGACACCTCCCTTTAGCACCCACTGTGCTAAAGCCTAAGGAGGGGGCTTTTCCCCAAAGAATAAGGGGAAACTGGAGCAGCAGAATTTCACCTTGGCCATGGCCCAAACCCAGGCAGCTGAGAAGGTGGAAATGGGGACAGCCCAGGGTCACCACCGTTCTCATCACCCCTGTGAGTACGGAAGACAACAAAGGAATGAGTCTGACTCCCCACTTCCAGCTTTCTAGCCACAATCTCCCTATCTTGAGTTTTATTTCTACTGGGTTCTTAGAGGGAAAGGAGCCAGGCAAGACAAAGAAATTAATGTGGCCTTTTCTAAGTTACCCTTTGGAGACATTCGCCACCGAGGATCTTTATGCAGAAGGGACACTATGACATGATTGGTGCCGACCCAGAGAAGAAGAGCCCTTGTCCCCAAAGCCCATGCCACCTGACCATGGGTGTCCTTGGATAGCCGTGTCATGCTGGCTCACCTCTCCCCATTAACATTCTTGGACGTGATTTATGAAGCTGAGCTTGGTCCCTTCTGCCTGTATAGCTGGAAACATCAAAAGTAAAACACAGAGAGGCATCTTGCATTAAAAAAAAAAAAACAAAGAAAAATACAGTTGTTCCACTTACATAGCATCATGGTCAACTGATGACATGTAGAGTTCACGGTGGCTGAGGGGTGGCAGGTGATGCACCATCAGTGAGAACCACATCCTGTAGGAACACCGCTGCAGAAGCAAAGTTAAGGGCTCGTTTTCTTATATCAAGGAAATCAACTCAGAGGAGTTGTCCTGAGGTCCACAAAGTTACCAAGGACCCAGGGCCCCTTCAGCTTATGAACCAGCCTCTCTTAGTGGAAAGCGTCTATTCTCAAGGTCAAATGCTGGCAGATCTGAACATCATCTCTATCTTCAAACCTAGAGAGAAAATATGAAAATTGAGGACACATGAGCATTCAGTCCCCTTTCAAGGAGGCTTCCCGGAAGTTCCAGCCAGCCAGTTTTGTTGAAGTCTCATTTCAGTCTCATAACCAAATGGAATGCTGAGGGAGAATACGCACAGACCACCATAAAGCCAGGCTTATTTCTGGGAAGTATGGGAAGATGGATATTGAGTGAACAAAAAGCAAGAACTGTTTCACAGCAAAACACAATCAATGTGAGCCCAGGCAGCAGGGCTGCAGGATCTCAGCCGAGCTCAGCGCATGCAGCCGTGCAACGGTGCGGTGGTGAGAATAGGTTGTTGGGGTGAGCCCTGTGAGACAGTAAGGAGCAGAGTCAGGTGTGAGATGAACAGTGTGTGAGTGGTACGGAATCTGTGGGTTCAGTGAGACAGAGAGAGGAGCAAGGCCGGGGTGGGTCAGAGAGCTAACTAAGATCAGTTTGACTTATGAGATGCACTAAAACTTACATCCATTTTGCAGTTTTTTAAGAGCCTCGATCTGTAAGAACTACTCAGCAAGACCAGAGAAAAGTGGGGACACCGCTGTCCTAGCTGGACAGCCAACCCACTATCCACTGAGTGTGTGTGACCCTCGTCTGCCTCCATCCAGTGTCACATCATAGGTACAGATGATTCCCCTGGCCAGTCCACACAGGTTGCCTTTTCTCTTGTCCTTCTGTGACCAAGCTTCCTCAGGTTAGCAGACTTCATACATCACAGCAGGCAGGTTTACACACGTCGGCCCAAAGCCGGAACTGCTAACAAATTACCTTGGCATGGTGATTGCTTGCCTTATCTCACCCGGGAGGCTTCCCCATTGCACCTTCAATCGCCACAAACGTTTCCAATTACTGCACCAGTTTATCAGGGGCTGTTTATGCAGTGTTCCTATCCCACTCTCTACGACCTCAGTTGTCAGAGTGATGGATCCTTTGAAGCTGTTGACACATCCTTCTTTGATTTGCCCTGCTTATCTCGGCCTGTGTTCCCAGGGGATGTGTTTTATTGCCACATTGACTTGGCTTGTGTCCTCCATTGCATCATACAGCACCAATTGTCACTCAAGCAAATCTAGAACACCTATCGGTGGCCTCTGTGAGAGAGATTTCCAGAAACAGAATGCCAAACACAAATTTTATCTTGATTTACACAATGGGAGGAAATCTTTCATTTACTCAGGATTTCAAAGAACAAGGGAGAATTTCCACCCAAACCAGGAAGAGTGCTCTGTTCTAGTCGATGCCAGGTTGATGACGGGAAGGGACAAACTGTGAGTTGTGGAATTGCCCAGCACTATCCCAAATGCTTCCTGAGGTCAGCATTCCCCACCCCGCAAAATTCTGCAGCTCAAAAAGCAGCTATAAGCACAGTATGACATAGAATGTGGAAACCAAGTCATGCCTGAACTTGCTTGGTTTTGGTAAGAAATGTGGTTGAAGATATGCCCTCAGAGTCACCAAGAACCCTAAGAGATGACATTGACTCATGGTCTTATCTGTCAAAACCAGTTACACTTCTAGAAATAAGTTCGATTCGAATTTTTAAGAATGGTCTGCAAGGGCTGACATTCAAGAGCTTACCCTACCTTAATTGGCAGATGCTTCAATATATCCCTGAATTGATGAGATATTAATATTGACTTCATTTTCCCAAGAAGTTACCCATGGTTGTTCACTCTCAACAAATCTGCAAGACAGATGTGTGCAGAGCTGAACCAGTATAAAACTACTAGGATTTCTTTTCCCAACCAAAGATCTTGATTAGGGGATCATTATCTTGGATGGGAAATCCTCCTTCCTTTATTAATAGCCTATTGAGATAGCTTGGGATTTAACACAGGTAAAGTTACTTCAAAAAGCTAAGCTCTGTAGGGAAAGTGACCCTTGTTCACTTTTAGAATGAAGAAGAAGCAATAAAAGTCATTACCCATGAGCTATCTATCAAGGATCCTGCATCCCAGGAATATGCTCATCTTCTCCGCTGAGGTGGATTGACCCCAATTTCAGGACACCCCAGGAACTTCATATAAGTCTGGAACACTGTGTTACAGTTTATAGAAGCTAACTCCATGACTGGAAAGAATAACAACCATTGCCCCTTGATTACAAAATATTTCTTCTGTTCAGGCATTCTTCGAACTCTTATTACATAAAAAGCAACTCCATGATCAAAAGACCATGAGAACTGCGCCCGTGCCAGATGATAATGTGTGACTGTCTCCTGCTTCCAAGGTCTTTTTCTTTGTCTGGCTGCTCAATGAGATGGAATCTCCCTGTAGGATCCAGACTGGAGCTAACGAGGTATCCCAGAGCCAGGGTGGAAAGCCAGACAGAAAAAATTAAATAAATGTAAGAATTGCAGGTAGGCACCAGGGACAGGTAAAGCTCACAGAGTTCACAAGCCACATGGGGAGTCAGGATTCAGATGTCAAGAGTCAGTCCAGATTCAGACTGTGGGTGAAAAACCAGGAAACTCACAGGCACCCAAGATAAATGCAAGTCAAAGGAAGAGAAACGAAGTAAGAAGTCGTGACAGCAGACTAAGAAGCATCATCAGATGGTCTGGAAGCTGAAGCGCCGCTTGTTTCAGGGAAGAAGATCTTCCCCCATTCAGCCAGAGTCATGCTGGGCTCTGGTTCCTGTGAAAAGGTGTGAAGTCAAGTGAGCCGGGGCAGCATTTGGAATCAGACTGAAGAACATATTGTGACCTCTGTGCAGTGCCTGGCAAAGGTCAAGACTAAGTCGGGAAGTAATCACCTATGTTCTAGCAGGATTTCAGTCACTGCGCAGGAATGGCCTTTAGGAGTCAGGGGGAAAAAATGAAAATTGAAAAATTTTGTTTTAACACATTCCCACTGCCTGAGAGTCCCATGCTCCCACCTCTAGCACTTTCCCAACAAGTCCACGCTGCCCACCCGTGCTCTGTGTTCTTTTTCAGATGCCGGCACTCAGACCTCTTCCTTAACATTTCCCAAGTATAAAAAGGTGCTAAGAGGAAAGCAGGTGTATTGAAGTGACTGTGAAGAGCATATGGTGACCATGCTTTTTGCTCCGGAAGTACTAGAATGTGAGGATTTGAAGGGGAGAACTAATTAATTCGAGAACCTTTAAGTTCTGCCCTTAGCACTCCAAATGAAAAGAGTTTAAAATAAAAAAAACCAACCTCTTTAAAAATTACTTAAGCATATGACTTGCATTACAGTTTTTTTCAAATATTTGGTTTCCCTTCACAATAAAAAAAAAACATTAATCAAGGTTTCCAAGGGCTCTGTTTAAAAGCGATAACTGGTTTGTTGCCCTATCTCCTTCTTTAATCAGATATAGTTCTAGGAATAAACAGAGGCAATTTGAATTTTAATGAGTTCCCAAAAGTGATATTTGACCATATTTTAAAAACCAGACATTTCAGTTTTCTAGGGCAAGAGATAAATTACCAGAAGCCACACTGCATGGTGGAAAGAACATGAAGCCAGTGTCTTGGCAAGTCCCTCCCCATCCCCAGTCTCTGACCTCACAGAGATAACAATATATTGATGTATAAACTTTGCAGGGTTCTTGTGGCGATCACAAATAATGTGAAGAATCTAGCACAGAACCCGCACACGCAAGTGTTCAATGACTAGAAGCCATTAAGCCATTGCTAACACCGGCTTACCTGCCACAGCTACGCCAATCCTCTTTCCTTGTAAACATTTCTACCAGCTCAAAAAGAGAGGGTGTAACAGCAGAAATTCCTGTGTAAGAGCCAGAGACCCGGGTAACAACCCCCGTTTGTCACCAGCTAGCGGTGTGAGACTGCAAGACAGTTAACGTCTCCAGATCTCAGCTTCACATCTGAAAAATAAGGGCTTCGAACTGCATAATAATGTTCGTCACTTCCAGACCCTTGAGTGTCTGTCACCAACTGATCATCAGATAAAGAAGGCTGGTAAAAGGTTGTCCCTGTCGGGGACAGCACATTCCTAAGTGATCAGTTTGGCCAGGTACCTCTGCAGCCCTTCCCACCTGCAGCCCCCGCCTGCCACTCGTCCTTGGACCTTCTCAAGAGCAAAAGGGATTCAGACTAAGGCCAGATGTCGAGTTCTCCACTGATAGCCGTTCACCTCGGATGTAGGATAATTTGCTTACACTATCTGGGGTTCAATTTTCTTCTCACCGGGTTTTTATTAGATGAGATACTATACAGGAAGAGGATCGCGACACTGTTTGGCACTGTGCACAGTCACCAGAGCAACTCTGACTACTGGTGGTTGACACCATTGGAAGCACTCTGTGAAAGCACCCAAGAAGCTGGATTCTGAGGCAGGACACTCAGAGGCCACCTGGGCCACTGCCTTGGGGAGTTGTGTGCCCAGAGGAATCAGGCAGAATAGCACTGAGCCTTGTGTAATCAGGCAGTGACTGGGATCTCCTTGACCAGGAAAGGAGGTGTGATGAAACTTTCACTTACAGGCAAGCAGCAGGATCATAGTTTAAAGGACTAGAAAAGGTTTCATCCTATTAGCAACTTCCACCGGTTGACTAAGGTTTTCCTATTTCCTATTTCCAAGCCCTCATTTTTCAGACATGAAGCTGAGATCTGGAGACGTTAAATGTCTTGCAAAGTCTCACATCGCTAGCTGGGGACGAACTGGGGTTGTTACCCAGGTCTCTGGCTCTTACACAGGAATTTCTGCTGTTACACCCTCTCTTTTTGACCTGGTAGAAACAGACCATTGTGGAATTTCAGGAGCTGTCTATGACTCACTGTAACAGTCACTGGCGAGAACTACAGCTCTTCCCCAGCAGATTCCCCACTCCTAAGCTTTGCTGGTTTTTATCATTCATGGAACACCAGGTTCCTGGGGTCACAGGAAGCTGCATAAAATGGAAAGCAGAGCCGTCGGTGGTTTCCTAGGAAGCGTCCAGAATGCCCTTCAGGGAAGGTTGTGCAATGCTGTAGAATCTCCTCCACACCAAAGTCACAAAGTTCTTTATTGATAAAAGGTTTTAAACAGTTATCTCAGAACACAGCCCCAGTGTTGGGGTTTCTGAGCAGTCAGCTGCATGGAAGCCGTAATCAGCACTGTCTCTCGCCCGGAGTTCTCCATCCACACATATAGGTCACACGCCCTTGGGCATGCCTGGTCCCATAACAGAAGAGTAAGCAAGTGCTCACACAGTCTAATCTGGGACATGTCACAGTCCCCGCTGCCCGAAATATCTTCCCCAGCAAATGCCACAGTGCCTAGAATTCCCAGTGTTGAGCTCGCAGCTGCTACTCTTCTCTGCCCTTCATCCCATCCTCTCTCCCTAGTTCTATGCACATGGACGTCGCTGTCCTTCCTGGCTCAGCCCTACTCTCATGAAGGCTCCCAGACACCCCTCTGGGAAGCCATCGCTCAGCCTCCGAACACGCCCACACGTCATCTGTGCTCTGCTGGGACATTTCAGTCCAGGTGAAACACACGACTACTCCCACCACCTCAAGAGCCCACCCCTTGGCAGGGTTTTGGTGCTCATGGTGCTGTTGTTCCACCCCAGTGTCCTTGGCAGAGAACCCTGCCTGACCATGGCACTGTGTGGATGGCAGGACCCAGCTGCACCTGGGCTGGGATTTTGCCTCCCACGCCCTGTGTATCCCTCAGCAGTCACTTTGCTGCTTCCTGGGGCCTTGTTTTCTTCCTACAAATCACAGTTGACCCTTGCGCAATCCAAGGGTAGGGGTGCTGACCCCACATGATCAGATATCTGAGTGTAACTTCTGACTACCCAAAAACTTAACTACTCATAGCCTGATGTTGACTGGAAGCCGTACCTCTAACAGGAACTGAAGATGAACAGCTTCAGGATGTTATATGTATTACATACTGTGTCCCTAAAGTAAAGTAAGCTAGGGAAAAGAAAATGTTATTAAGAAAACCATAAGATTTTCTCATTTAAGAGAAAATTCATTAACAGCATTTTTGACTGCACAGGATTCAAGGGTCAACTGTAAATTTACTGAAAAATGTTCACATAAAGTGCATCCACGCAGCTCAAACCCATGTTGTTCATTGAGAGTGATAAAATGCCAGCACCCCCAGCCCTCATCACAATCCACTGGATGCGCCTACAGCTCACACTAGTTCAGCAAAGTCCCCATGTGACTGCATTCATTTTTTAAAATGGTTTGATGACATATACACTGCAATGGAATTTCTTAAAAGGTAAGAGGAATAATAAGAGAAGGCCAAAGGAAAATAAACACCAATAAATTGTCTGTGGTCCTACTTAGTTACAAAGGTGGGACGTGAGTTCAGCTTTGAGTTTCCTAGTTACCAAAGTGAAAAAGTACTAAATAGGAGTGTATTAGTTACTCCAGAAAATACAAAAGGTTTTTGTTCTCACAACGACCCAACAAAGAACACATTGGGTGTTTAGCTAAATTCTTTTCTCTGGCATCCTTCCAAATAAAAGGTTCCAGGTATAGACAGCAGTGCACCCCCGAAACAGTGACTTAAAATGGCAGCAATCATTTACTGTTATCTTGATGGGGACAGACTGGACTTAGCTATGCTGGTCTCACTTGGGTCCCTCCCATAGAGCTGCAGTTAGATGGGGGCTCTGTCTGGAATCTTTCTGGAGCCTAAGCTGGGGTTACAACAGCAGTCCTCTTTAGATCACTGTACGTGGAATCTCCAAATGACACTTCAAAGTGGTGCTGGAGCAGCAGGAACTTGCCCATGGAAACTGGCTCACCTTCCAGAAGCCAGCCTCAACAGCCACATGACATTATTTCTGCCACATTCTACTTGCCAGAAGCATGTGAGTGAGGCCAACCTATATCCAAGGGAAAGGTCAATCCTTATATTTTGATAGAGGCATGACCAAGAATGTGAGAACATATTTTAAAACCACCACATGAGAAAGTAAAAATTTGCAATTCAATAAATGTTATTCTTTTGAAAGTCAAAAAAAGGGATCATCTGAATTGATCCAGGGATAAAATCTAGAGTATCTACATTGAGATAGCTACTGGCAGAAATGGCTATTTAAATTTAAATTCATTAAAACTAAGTTTACTCAACATATCACTTGTAATCAAGGAAATGCAAATCAAAACCACTATGAGATACCATCTCACACCTGAGAGGATGGCACACATTAAAAATATACGCAACAACAAATGCTGGAAAGGATGTGGAGAAATGGTGGGAATGTGAATTAGTCCAACCACTATGGAAAGCTGTATGGCGATTCCTCAAACTGCTCAACATGGAGCTTCCATACGACCCAGCAATACCACCTTTGGGAATCTACCCAAAGGACACAAAAACACTAATCCATAAGGATACATGCACCCGTATGTTCACTGCGGCACTGTTCACAATAGCAAAGGTATGGAAGCAACCCAGATGTCCAAAAATAGATGACTGGATCAAGAAGATGTGGTACATATACACAATGGAATACTATTCAGCATTCAAAGAAGATAAACATGCAATTTGCAGCGACATGAATGGAATTAGAGGGGATCATACTCAGCGAAACAAGCCAGAAAGAAAGAGAAAAATATCGAATGGTTTCACTTATAACAGGACTATAGGGAAACCAAACAGGAGAGAGACACTTGGGGGGGTGGGGGGAGGGGGAGGATAAAGGCACAAAATGGAGTA
>PVIJ01021499.1:0-18338 GCA_004024925.1 Scalopus aquaticus | reverse complement strand
CAGCGATGAGCTGTTCCAGAGACTGAAGGAGGGATGGAGGGTCAGGGCAGGTGAGCCGGAAGCAGCCCGCCCAGCTGATCAGGGGTTGGGCCATTTTTGGAGAGAGATGGGGGGGAGGAGAAGCAGGGGGTGTGGGGAGGTGGAAGGAAATGGCTGGGGGCTTCTTAGAAAAGGCAAAGCGCCAGAAATGCTTGATGAGGACTGGGGGAGGCGTTGTCCCTTACCCCAAAAGTGGTCAGGAGGGTCTGGCTGTCTGTCTTGTTGACCGACTTCACTGTGGTGAGACACTCGCTCACCTGGAGGAGCGAGGAGGCAGAGGCGCTCAATGAGGACCTTGGTTTTCCTCCCCTCAGAGTAACCCCCAACTCGCTAGGAGGCATGGGTCACGTAGAGAGAAGATAAATAGCCTCTGTCCTGAGCGGGTTCTGCTCAGAGGGCCACCAGGCGCTGCAGGCGGACCTGGGCTCGAAGCACCGCTGGCTCCCTGTGCGAGTCGGCCAGCGGCCTGACCTCTGGGTACCTGTTTCAGGCACGTGGGGGTCCTAATGATGCAGTGGTCCCCCATCCATGGAGAATGTGTTCTACGACCCCCTCAGGAGATGACCCCACGGATACTCTATTCCTGTGTATCAACGGTGACGAAGTTTTAATTTCTAAGTTAGGCACAGGATGTGAACGTGGCATTCCTTCAGACGATCTTGTTTCTTGTAATATTTCTGCATCTTGGGTAACTGAAGGCACGGAAAGTGAACCCATAGGGGGACGACGGGAGCCACCTCAGGGGTGGCTGTGGGCACTGCAAGCACACAGTGGGGGCCCGGCAATCTCTGAGTGGCACCAAGGTGGCCTGGGAATTGGCTGCCTCCGTTCAGATCCCGGGGCTGCCAGTTCCCAGCTGCGTGGCGGTGAGTAAGCCGCTCCCCTCCCTCCCCCATCAGATGGGAGTGGGGGGCGGGCAGGGAGACTGAACTAGGTTGCTGAGCTGAGCACCCAGCAGGAAGTTACATTTTCACACTCGGGAGCTGCTGACAGGCCCTGACTGTCCAGCAGGCCCCAGCTGTGTCACCTGCCCTCAGAAGCCCCAGGAAATGCATCAAAGGCAGGGGCCATTGCTCTCCTGGGACCCCAGATTCCACCATTCACAAAGCAGCTGCTCCCTGAGCACCCGCTGAGTGTGGGGTGGGGCGGGGCTGGCAGAGACTGAGGCCGCCCCAGCCCTGTGGGGGTGGGGGGGCAACCAGCCCAGCAGGAAAGAAGTCACTGGGACAGGGAGCCCAGTGGGGGCGCTTGACCCAGCCTGGGGATCGGGAAGAACCCCCAGGGTGAGAGGTGGAAGATGGGGTTCTGGCAGAAGGAGCAGAGCACACGGGTGGGGGGGGCTGAGCCCGGAGGGGGTGACAGTGCAAGGGGCGTGGGGTGCAGGCGGGGCAGAGCAAGGTGAGAGGGCAGGGCGCCCCTGAGGACGCCGGGAGCCCTGGGAGGGCAGGAGCGGGTCTGCGCTTAGGAGGAGCCCCGGCTGCCCTGTGGGTGGAAGAGGGGCGACAGGCAGCTGGTGGGGGGGCTGGGTGTGACCTGAGACCGGAACTGAACCCAGCTCCCAGGAAGGAGTGGAGCAGCCAGGCAGCGAGGCCAGGTGGCTCACCCGGGAGACGAAGTCCTGCTCCAGCTTCTCCATCAGGAGGTCCGCCGGCTTCTGCTCGTAGGCCTTGTAGGTCTCTAGGTAGTGCCCGGCCTCCTCGGGGCTGGGGTGAGGGCATTCGGTCAGTGGGTGAGGGGGCACGTTTTCATTCACTTTATTACAGCAGCAGTAACTGCTGACACTCAAAATTCCAAGCTCTAATATACAAAAAAAGTGGGAACCCCTGCAGGGCACATCCTCATGCATCTTTTCTGCCTAAGGGCTAGGGTTTGGGAGGCTGACCCCGTGGGTGACCCGCCGAAGTGACCCTGAGCGAGTGATTGTCTATGGGCCTCAGGTTCCTCGCTATAAAGTGGGGCGGGGGCCTCTCTGGTGGCGCTGGGGTTAGCGTCTCAGTGCTACCAAGCTGTCACCAGCCAGGGAGCCTCCCAGTCCTCTCCTGCCGCGCCCGCTGCTCCCCTCAGCAGTGTGTTTCGGTCCATCTGCCTGTTCTGCTCCCCACTCTGACTCTGGTGAACCCTCTTGCCACCCCACACCTCTGGCCTGCACCCCAGCTTGTATGCATAAATAAATCTTAAAAAAAAAAAAAAAACCGGTAAAAAAAAAAAAAGACAGAAGAAGTCCCCGGGCACGGGCCTGGCTGTGCATGAGCCGCTGTCCTAAACCCGTGTGCAGAATTCCGAACTGCCTGAGAGATCCCGCAAGGTGGCTCTTATTTTCCGACCATTATACAGAAGGGTTGAGGCACGTGCTCAGGATCACAAAGCCGCCGGGGAGGAAGCGGGAGGAGACAGCAGCCCCCCTGGGTCTGACCCCCCAGGCTCCACCCACTGTGCTGCTTCCCATAAAGTACAAGTGATCTTTACACCTGCTTTTGCTTCACCGTATAACCAGTGAATAAATGTTTCCGAGTACTCAAACAGCATAGCGATACACACCCTTCGAGGAGGACAGAGAATTACTATTTCATTTCCCCTTGGGCCTAAAACTTCACTCCTGGGGTTCAGGGCAGAGGTAGACAGGTTTCTGGCAACAGCAAAAGACCGAAAGTTCCCAAGGGACCAACCACTAGGGGCTCCTGACCTGGCCCATCCAGAGTGGAATATTATGAAGCTGAAAAAAGGTGGATCCAGACGATGATTATTCAGCGATAAAACAACGAGTGACCAAGTTGCGAAAAGACATGGAGCCACCTTAAAGCACACTGCTAAGGGAAAGAGGCCACAGGCTGCACGGTGGTCTCCACGGGTCACCCCATCTAGCCCACGCGGGTGGCGGGTGGTACCATCTAGTTTTGTGCAGTTACACTATAGGATGCTCACGTCTCCCAGGGTGTGACTGTACACACACACACTTCTATACTCTGTGTGTGTGGACACCGTCTTCATGTTGCTTCTGACTTGGGAACTCCATGAACATGTCACCTGTTCTTTAGCAAAAGAAAGTCTGACCATTATAGTCAGGCGTCACTTCGCACAGAGAAACGCATGTCAGATAGTTGCGTCACACAGGAGTGTGATCACGCGTGTGGGATGGTGGGGCCCCCGACACACCCAGCCTGGGCAGTACGGTCTTTGGGAACCACTGCCACAGATGCCTCCTGCGTGGACAAACGCCACTAAATGACGCATCACCGTGTACATCCAGAAGGAAGGAGAGAGCATCTGAAAAGTAAAAGCTCCCGGGGCCTCCCTGGTGGCGCAACGGGTTAAGCGCAGCGCTATGAAGCTGTCCAGAGCCACTGAAGATCCCCGGCCAGGGAGAGTCCCACATGCCGCAGCAGACCTCTCCTGCCTCCCTGCTGCTCCCCTCAGCAGTGTACTTCAGTGGATCTGCCTGTTCTGCTCCCCACTCTGTCTCTGGTGAATCCTCTCACGACCCCACACCTCTGGCCTGCACCCCAGCTTGGATGCATAAATAAATAAATCTTTAAAAAAAAATTAAAAGCACCGTGAAAAGTCCCACCCTTCAGCATGCATACCCCGTGCTCCCCAGGATCAATGGGGTCCAGAGCCTTGAGCCCCTCCAACTGGATCCCCTGCACATTTGCTCACGAGCTACCCTCTTTCCTTTTAGTAATAAATAAAAATATGTCGCTCGTGGACTCTGCTGCGACTCCTCAGTTCCCGCCTTCCGCTGCAGCGGGGCAGGTGGGTGTCAGCCTGGAGTTGTTTGTTTTTAAAAATTTACTTTTTCCCTGATAATCTGTAGGGCTGATAATTTTTCCATGTGCTTTTGGTGACGTGTTAGAATTTTTCGAAACTGGGCAATTTTTTTCATGTTGACCTGTAGAGGTTCTTTGTATAAGTATATAACATACTTAAATTGTAGGAATATGAACATTTAACATATTCATACCATATAAATGTAATTTATATGCACGTGAATAAATCAGGGGGCTTAAAGCTTCTTTTTATATACATAGCAAGTATATTTGCTTAGTTTGTCTTTGAAATTTATTTACAATTATCTCATACCATCTGGAAATTTTAAAAAATTTGAATTTTCTCAAATCAGCCAAATTTTTCCTTTATGGCTTCTGGATTTGGGCTCTTACTGTGGAAGAACTTTCATACCCCAGAACAATAAAAATATTTTACCATTAGGCTTAACTACTTTCCTGCAGTTTTTCTTCTTGAGTCTAGTATTCATCAGGATTTATGTTTGGTTTATGGTGTGAGGAAGGGATGTCTTTTTTCCCCAGCTGGGAAGCCAATCTAAATGGTCTTTAGAAACCTAAACATGGAATGAATTCTTCAGCCAGATTTGATGTCTAACTCCTAAGTGCCTAGTCCAGGGAATTTGAACTACATTACCTTATAAGATATTACAATCCTACTTTACAGTTGAAGACTGAGGCCCAGAGAGGCAGTGCCCAGATCAGGATCACACAGGGAGTTTGTGGGAGAAGGGAAGGGCTGGGACGGGGGAGGGAGAAGACAGAGCCCATGGTGGGCACGAGGGGGACACCTCCATCTTACCTCCAGGCAAGGATGAGGGTGCAGTCGGCTAGGATGCACATCTTAGCCAGCTCCTTGAGGGCCTGCTGAGGATCTTTCTGGGTAGAGAAGAAAATCAAAATGAGAGATCTGGGCAAAAGTGAGGAATTATAGCCTTACAAACATATTAGTATAGGATGCCAAAAGCCCTTCACTTAAGCAACACTCCCCAAGCCCCCACGGGTGCCCAGCCTACAAAGAATGGTGACCCAGTGGAGACCAAGAGAGTCAGGCTCTGCCTTCTCAGGGGAGACAGACCCACCCCCAGACAATGATGACCCAGAGTGACCAGGGTTGAAGTGAGGGAGCCAGAGGAGTGTCTGCCCTTCTTGGAGTGGGGAGAGAGCTTCCTGGAGAAGGAGACATCTGAGCTGGGACCTGAGGATGAGGAGCGAAGGCAGCTAAAGAGAGCAGAAAATTCCAGACATAGGGTCCAGCATGAACAAAGGCTGAGAGAAAAAAGAGGGGCAGAGGAGCTGCAATTCTCTGTTACGGGCTGGAGGATGTAAATGAAAGCAAGGCCCCATGGAAACTGAGAAGTGAGCCCAGAAGCCGGGTGGGGTCAGGCCATGGTCTGCAGGACCTTATGGACTATGGAGGGCACTGGGGAGCTGCGGAGGAGTTCTGACGTCGGATCTGGGCCTTAGAAGACCCCCCTAGCTGCTGTGGGGAAGGGAGAGGTCGGGGCCGGAGGCCATGAGACAAGGGAAGAGGCTGGGGCAGAGACCCAGACAAGGGAGGAGAGAGGACCAACCTGCAAGACAATTCAAACACGGAGGCAGCAGAGGGCGGGATAGCTGAGGGATGGAGGAGGTGCAGGGTAACGCTGCAAACACAGGGTGTTAGCCTCCTATGTGACAAATGGCTCCCCACTGTTGTTTCAACTTGCGTTTCTTCCAGTCCATTTGGCTACCTCTAAGCCAGTGCTCCCTTTTCACACATGGGGCCAGGGGCACAGGGGCAGTGCTTACCACGTCCACCTGGACAAGCAGGACCCGCAGGTTGAAGTTCTTCCCCAGGCTCTGCAGCCGCTCATGGATGTAGTCTGGATGGAGGTTGTGGTAGCGGAGGCTGGGGGGGCAGGGAAAAGGCGGGATTGAGGGGTTTCAGTCTCCCCAAGGCCCCAGAAGCCCTTTGTCATTCTGGAAGAGGGAGAGTGTGGGCAGCACAGGTGCCCAGCCCAGCTGGGGTCTGAGGCTTGGAGAGGTTAAGTGACTTGCCCAAGGTCACCCCTCCAGGAGGGGCACAGCAGGCGCTGGAGCAGGGGCTGCTGGTTCTGGCTCCTGGTGGGTGGACCCAGCTTCTTTGCTGAGGAAGAAGAGATTCGGGCTTCGGGAAAGAGAAACCCAGAGAGCGTGGACCAGGCACCGCTACACAATTTGGTCTCAGCAAGCAAGGCCCTTCCTGTGCCTCTGCTTTGGCCTCACAGTGTGCTGCTGGGAAGGGCTGAGGTGGCATCTCCACCTGGGAACTAGGGGACATTTCTCCACAGCGGCGACCAGCTCCCAGGTCCTCCAGGAAGGACAGAAACTTAGATGTCGTACTTCCCACTTTGACTAACAGTAAAATATTTTTATTGTCTTGGGGTAGGAAAGTGGAGGGGGACCTTGTTCAAGTGTGTGGAGCACGAAGAATCTCTGGCTCATGTCAACTGCAGTCCCGGATGCCGGGGATAGGAGAGACTGGGCCCCTCCTCCCTCAGAGCCAGGAGTCCAGGCCCCAGCCAGGCCCGCTTCCTCCCACGCAGGGTCAGACTTAGCCCAAGAGCCAACAGGGCCAGGTCCAGCAGGTCTCCTCCCATAAAATGGCCCATGGCACTGATCACACCCCTCCTGGGTCTCTTGGGACGCCCTGGCTGGTGGGTGGGCAGCCCCCCAAGCTCACCTGAGGAAGAGGGCACAGGTGCTCTGGCCCAGCACATAGTCAGGAAGCACGTCGCCAAACTCCCAGGGCACACTGCGCACGAACTTCAGCACGGGGTTGCCCCTCTGGGGAAGGAAGGGTGACAAGGCTGTGAGGCCTCCTCCACCCACTTCTCAGCCCCTTCGCGCTCCTCCTGCCTTGTGCCTGGGTCTTCTCCAGCTTCACTCTGCTCCTAGGAAGCCTGGAATGTCCTCCCGCAGAGGGCTGTGACCCAGGCCCTCCCCGCCAGGCCTGAGCTGCAGACAGACCTCCCGGCTCCTGGCACGGAGCGCCCGAGACGCATCTCCTCCTGCACAGTGAGAGCCCCAGCAGCGCCTCCGGTTCTGACATCTGTCTGACCCCCGTCCTGACACCGGGCCCCCGAGACCCTTGCACGCCCCCGATAAGCACACTAGGAGCAGCATCTGTGTGTGCACTGACGCGACGCTGGGCAGACTCCTGGGTGGGGGCTGGTCACCAGAAAGACCGCTCGCGATTAGAAGCTTGGAATTTTCCAGCCCTGCTGCCATCCTCCAGGGAAGAGCTGGGACTGGAGTCAGGACACGGCCGTGCCTACGTGAGGAAGCCTCCATAAAATCCCAACAGTGGGGGGTTCAGAGAGCTTCCAGATGGGTAATCACATCCCCAGCAGGAGGGTGCGGCGCCCCAAGTCCGTGGAGACAGACGTCCCTGCATTCGGGACTCTCCCAGGCCTCACCCTATGAATCTCTTCATCTGGTCAATCAATATCCTGGGTCCGTCCCGGCTAAGGAAGTTTCTGAGTCCTGTGAACAGCTCTGGCAAATTAATAGAACCCAAGGAAGGGTGGCAAGAACCTCCAGTGTGTAGCTGGTCGGTCGCATAGACCTGGGAAGTGTGTATTTTGCGGGACGAGTCTTGTGGGACCGGGCTCTGAGCCCGTGGCCTCTGACCTGACCCCAAGAAGACAGTGTCAGAATCAAATTCAACGGCAGGACACCAGTTGGTGTCAGAGCATGGCCGGTGTGGCGAAACCCTCCACGTTTGCTGACAGAGGTGAAGCCGACGCGGGACACACACAGTGGGCAGGGGCTGGGTTTTCCCTTCACAGAGACAGGAAAACTGGGCTTTCCTCCCTTACAAAGAGACAGATGGGTCAACTGCCCCGAGATCTCACAGCAGTGCCACCGCCGCAGGAAGTCAACCCCAGGCCTGAGTTCAATAGCTTTGGAATGAACAAACCTGGGAACAAGAAAAAGCCCCTCATGGGCCTCCCTGGTGGTGCAGTGGTTAAGGGCTGCGCTGTGGAGCTGTTGGCAGCAGCGATGCGAGTTCAACACCTGGCCGGGGAGATTCCCACAGGGCATAGCAGACCTTTCCTGTCTCGCCCGCTGCTCCCCTCAGCAGTGTGTTTCCATTGATCTGCCTGCGCTGCTCCCTACTCTGTCTCTGATGCACCCTCTTGCCACCCCACGCCTCTGGCCTGTACCCCAGCTTGTATGCATAAATAAATAAATCTAAAAAAAAAAAAGCCCCTCACTAGCGGTCTCCCCACCAGCCTGAAGAGTCAGGATGTGATGGACTGAACACGACGTGCCCTAGACATTTGTATGTTGAAACCCTAACCCAGATGTGACGGCACTGGGAGGGGTGGGGAAGGGATTTGTTCTGAGGGCAGGCCCTGCGAGGGTGGGGTGAGCGTCCTTGGCCAGAGGCCCCAAGGTGCTCCCCTTCCCTCAGGCAGCCGCATGGCGGGAAGACCCGGGGCCCTGAGCCAGGAAGTGAGTTCTCACTAGATCCAAATTTGCACATCTGCAGGTGCCTTAGTCTTGGATTTTCCAGCCTCAGGAACTGTCAGAAACACATTTCTTTGACAGGGATATGGAGAAAGAGCACCCCTCACACACCACTGGAAGGACTGAAAATCGGTGCAGACATTTTAGAAAGTGGTTTGGACCTTTCTTAAAACACTGAAAAGTGGGAACCACCACACGACCCATTAATCCCAGTCCTGGGACTCTGTCCTAAGAATCCAAACCATCACCTGGAAGAATAGGAAGCTCCAGATGTTTCCTTACGGCAGCAGAGAAACAGAAGCCACCTGAGCGCCCACTGATAACCGAGTGGGCCAAGAAGACGTGGCCTATCCACACCATGGGATGAGATTTAGCTACAAGGCAAGATCAACATCGCCATTTGCAGTAAAACTTCAGGGAAGTATGGGAAGGGCAATTAGTCAGAAAGATAAAGTCAGATATTTCGGATTATCTCACCTATATGTGCAATATGAGGAAGTAAAACAGATGAATGAAGCTAACCAAACACAAACAAATGTGTGGACACTGATAACGGAATGTGTGGACACTGATAAGGTTGTCAGAGGAGAAGGGGCTGGCAAACCAAACACAAATAAATGAGTGGACATTGATAACGGAATTGAGGTTATCAGAGGCAAAGGGGGTAGGGTGTAAGGGTATAATGGATGGTGGCGGATGTTTTGATTTTTGATGTTTTGTATTTTCCCTTCTTTGCTTGATCTTTCAAATAAAAAAATGTAACGAAGAAAGAAATTTCCATTGTTTAAGACACCTAGTCCACGGTATGTTTGTTACAGCAGCCTAACGGGACTGAGACACAGGGCTTGAGCAACACACACACAGTAGTCGAACGTGTGACTGGATGAACGGAGGAGCGAATGCGCTGCCTCGAGCACGACAGCCAGAACTCACTGCCCACCACCCACTGCCAAGTCACCCCTAAACACTCTCCCACCACAAGACTCAGAGCCCCCCTTCTCTACCTCTGCCCCCACCTCACCTGCCGGGGGCTCACAATGATGCTGTTAGATTTTGCCCCTACTTTAGGGGCCTGTTTGGGGGTCTCTTCTGCCAGGGGTTCTGGTCCCGTGGGTCGGGTGGCTGCAACCCCTCCAGGAGGCCCGGAGATGGCGTACTCAGCATAGCTCTGAGGGGCTGGCTGCGGCAAGCTGTCCGTGGTGGGAAGGCTGCGTGTGGATTTGAATAAGGGCTTGGCCTGTGGGGAGAGACGCGAGGGAAGGAAACACTGAAAATGTGAATCAAGCCCCTTCTCCCCACTCCTGGATCCCTACCCTGACAGCCAGCACCCCCCGCCTTCTCTCTCTGGCCAGCTCCATCACTCACAGCCACCCTCCCACAAAAAATGTGTGGGGCCACAACATCCCCTGCAAACACCAGCTCCCTGCCTCGGCCCTCACTCCCTGGCCTGTTCTTCACCCTAAGTGCTCTGAGTTGGCTCCTGCCTCAGGGCAAGCAGAGCAGTCACCGCAGCAGGAGAGACTTTCGAAAATCTGTCCCTGCCCTCTTGCCTCAGCGACCTTGCCTCCCACCCACATTCCACTCCACCCCTGCTCTCTCCATTCCCACTGGTCTTGCTCAAACATGCCAGGCGTCCCCCAGACCTCAAGGCCTTTGCACAACCGTTCCCTCTCCTTCCAGATGTCACCAGCTCATCCCTCATCTCTTTCATAGTTGTGCCAGGATGTCACCTCCTCAGAGACGTCCTCCCTTGACCCCGCGAGCGAAGGTAAGGCCTCTCCCCACCACGCCCTATATCCTTAGCAGCTGGTGGCAGCTGGAACAGACGTGTTGCTTAACAAGAACCCGTGCTGAGAACTGCATCTCTGGGCGATTTCATCATTGTGCCAACATCACAGAGTGCAGCTATGCAAACTGAGAAAGTAGAGCCTGCCACACAGCCAGGCTACCTGGGCTGGCCCCTCTGTCAGTGACTGCAAGGTGGCAAGGGAAGCCCGACCACTCAGCACCCGCCACCTGTCTTCCTGTGGGGAGAGACCTCAGCGTTGCCAGGGCCTCTGATTTACCAAAAAATGGCAAGTGTCCACTTTTTTAAATTGCAAAACTTTCGAATTCTTAAATGTCAGCAATAAATGCTTTTCTTGCAAAAACCAGGGTTCTGGACATAAACTACATCCCAGCCATTTGCCGGCCACCACTTTGCAGCCTTAGCCCTCTTGGAACCTCTTGTAAACCTCCTTTTACAGACAAGGAACTGGGACATTGTTACCCCAGGGTGATTCTGGCCTAACATTTCCTAACCCACACTGGGGGCTCCTCATCTCTTAGTCCTACCCCAGGAGGAGGGACCTCATCCTCGTCCAGGGGAATGATGAATTTCTTCCTTGTGGGTGGTCCTGCGGGCGGGCGAACCCCATCTCCGTCCATGCCGAGGTTCTTTTGGGACCTGAAAGTGAAACGTGGCGGCAGCGAATGAGTTCGGTGTCTACATTCCCATCCCTCCCGAAGGGAACCCCTCACTCACAGCCACCGCCCCCAAATATGCCGTGGTTCCACAGCGTCCCTCGCAAACACCCAGCGCACCAGGTTCTATTTCTATAAAGCCCCGCCCCAGTCGCACCTGCACCTACGGCTCGCCCCGCCCCTTACCTGTCCCCAGGTTCCATCCCCCGCTCCGGTTTGCCAGCCGAGCCGGGTCCCCAGCCTCCGACCTCCGTCCGCCCCGCCCCCGGGCGCGCACCTGGAAGCCCTCCCCACGCGCCAACGCGAGAAGCTGCAATGTGATTGGCTTCCGCGCCTGCCAATCGCCACACGGTCAACTACCCCTCTTGCCCCAGCCCAGCGGTCTCCGCGCCGCTACCAAGTGCCGGCCTGCTTGCCCCTCAGACGCCAGGCGGATCAGAGGGGGAATCGAGGCGTTCACTGCCGGCGCGGCCAGCGCGGCCCCAAACTCGCCGCACTTCCGGCCTCTCTAGCTCTCCAGCCCGCCCTCACCGTCTCCCAGAGGGGTAGAGCATAGAGAGGGGCGGTCCCCGCGCAGCTCTCTATGGTCCTGGAGGACCGCCGCGGTTTGGGTTGGAGAGAGCGGTGGGTCCGCCCACCTGCGCTTCTCTACCTGCTAACAAGGTCACTTCCAAGGCCACTACTGAACACGGCTTGCGCGCCCTGGGTCCAGGCAGGGCTCAGTGAAGAAGAGATGGCTCAAACTAGGTCCCTTTCTCAGTACCGTTTGGGGTCTGAATCCCAGTTGTGCCGCAGACTTGGCCTCGGTTTCCCCATTGACTCATCCATTCCGTACATATTCCCCAAGCGCCTCGGCTGTTCCCGGGCCAGTGGCGGTCAGCGGGGACCAACGATGGCCCCGCGCAGCCCTCCTGGACCTCACAACCCAAAGGGCGAGAGAGACCCCTTCCCAAACAGTGAGGACCCAGAAAAGGCCATACCCTCTGGGGTCTTCTACCCGAGCACGGAGAGTAGGGGATGGGAAAGGGACAGGATAGGGACAGCACTGCCGAACAGCCCGAGGGCTGGGAAGGGCTTCCTGGAGGAATGGACATCCTAGCCGAGACCCGGTTATGAGTTAGTATTAGTCATTTCCTGAAAGGACAGTATCACACTGTTCTGACTCTGATTACTAAAGAGAGAGAACATCTTTTTGTGAGTTTATTCGTGTTATATATTCTGTCTTCTGCGAATTGCTTGCTCATATCCTTTGCTCATTTTTTAAATGGGGCTGTTTGCCCTTTGGATTATTATTAATTTGTGGCAGTCCTTTATGAATTCCAATTCTAATTCTTAGTTATATATATATATACATATATATATATTCCAAATATTTCCTACTAGTTTGTATTTGTATATTAACTGTATTTGTTTACGCTTTCTCTATGTGTAACATCCCACCTTCATGTTCCAAATTTCCATATATACACAGGTCTATTTCTGACATTTCTGTTGTTTCCTGGGTCTCTCTGTCTGTTCCTTGCCTCCCTGCCATATTGCTTATTTTGATATGTTTTGTTATCACGCAAAAACCCCTGTTCAGTTTCAAAACATTCTTGTACATTTTCTCTCGTTTCCAGTTCCATGAAAAATCCTAGTGAGATTGAGACTGGAATTGCGTGGAATTGATGAATTCATTACGAAAACACTGACATCTATTCCATACTCATGTTGTCTCTCTCCACGAATTCTGGCTTTCCTTAGGAACTCACTGTGGAAGATTTTTTGGAATTAATCTTTATTTCCGCTATTGATTCATGAATACATTTCTATATTATACTCCTAGAGACACTATAACAAAGGGCCAGACGCTTAGGGGCTTAAACAACAGAAATGTATCGTCTCACCATTCTGGAAGCTGACAGTTCAATCACGGTGTTGGCAGGGCCGTGCTCCCTGTGAGGACAGCAGGGAAGGCGCTGTTCCAGGACCCTCTCCAGCCGCTGGCATTCTTGGCTTGTACAGGGCTTCCTCTGCATCTAATTCCCCATTTCACAAGGACGCTGGTGCTCTGGCTTAGGGCCAGCGCTAGAGACCTCATTCACGGGCCTCCCTGGTGACGCAAGAGGTTAAGTCGCAGCACTATGAAGTTAGCCAAGGCCACTGCAGTAAGAGTTCGATCCCCGGCCAGGGAGCTTCCCACATGGTGCAGCAGACCTCCCCTGCCTCGCCCGCTGCTCCCCTCAGCAGTGTACTTAGATAGATCTGCCTGTTCTGCTCCCCACTCTGTCTCTGGTGAATCCTCTTACCACCCCACACCTCTGGCCTACACCCCAGTTCTTTTATGCTTAAATAGATAAATCTTTAAAAAAAATAGACCTTATTCACAAATACGATCACCTGAAGTACTGGGGCTTAGGACATAGGCGTATCTTTTTGGGGGAGAACAAGATTCAACCCATCATAATTTCTGTTCCTTCCTTCTGAGTTCATTTTACTTCTCACTAATATGCACCGTCTTCTAATTCTGTCCAAGACCACTGAGGATCAAAACTTCCTAAGTCTTGCTCATTTGAAAAGAGCTTTATGTCACCCTTACAATTGAAATCTCAAATTCTGGGATCTTATCTTTCTTGCAAAGATCGGCAAGACCGGTCCTCCACCTCCCTGACTGCTGAGTGGCAATAAGAAGTCTACTACCACCCCACCCCACCCCCAGTTCTCCTTCCTTCATAAGCATTCTCATAACCGGGTCTAATTTTTCCCCAGGTCCTTGCCAGCAACTCTGCTTCCCTGTGTCCATCAGTTTGCTCATCTCTAAAATGGGTATAGTAATGGTATAATCATTAGGGGAAGGAATGAGCGTGTAAAGCGCCTAAACTGTACGTGGGCTATAGTAGGTGCAACATTCGGGTTTGTCCTCTAAACAAAACAGCCCTTCGCTGAGTCCTGAACACCCAAGACTCGACCTGTGGCGGCCACAGCTATGTCGCAGGACCCAGCCACCAGAAGGGACTAAGGGAGGGTGTGGTCTGTGAAGGAACAAAGAGCAGATACCCAGAGCCCTACACTGGGAGCCTCAGTTTCCCCATCTGTAAGTGCCGAGGTTGTAGGATTCAATCAGAAAAAGATCTGTCTTGAGGAAGCGGGGGTTCACTCATTCATTCCTTCCAGACCGTGCTAGGCATGGTGAGCCAATCAGACCAGACCTCTGGGGAGCTGGGGAACAGAAAGTCTCCTGGGGAGACAGACCATAAGGAAGAAACACATGACTTGACCCCCAGAGCCAGGAGTGACCTGGGATGACTGCAAGTTTAAGAGCTACACAGAAAAAGAAATTACAAGACTAAAAAGATGCCCTAGTGAACGGTAGGAAATATTCACACAGTGCTAACAGGAGTCAGTTGTGAGAATGTATAAAAACTCAAACAATTTAACTATAAAAAAAAAAAACACAATAAATGGGTAGCAGACCTTAAAAGACATTCACCAAAGAGGAGATCCAGAGGCCAGCAGACACATAGAAAAATGTTCATCATTTATTATTTTATTTTAAATTTTATTTATTTATGCATACAAGAACTGGGGTGTAGGTCAGAGGTGCGGGGTGTGTGTGTGAGAGGATTCACCAGAGACAGAGTGGGGAGCAGAACAGGCAGATCAGAAATACACTGCTGAGGGGAGCAGCGGGCGAGGCAGGAGAGGTCTGCGCCATGTGGGTCAGCTCCCTGACTGGGGATCAAACTCAGGCCGCAGTGGCTGGCGATAGCTTGATAGCGCCGAGACTTGAACCCCTGTGCCACCGGGGAGGCCCTCATCATTTATTTTAATAAGAGAGATGGCACATTAAAACCACAAGGAGATACCATCTCACACCCAAGAAGAATGGCACGTCTTAAAAAGAACTCCAGGGCCTCCCTGGTGGCGCAACGGGTTAAGCGCAACACTATGAAGGTACCCAGAGCCACTGCAACAGCAGACCTCTCCTGCCTCCTCGCCCTCTGCTCCCCTCAGCAGTGGATTTCAGGAGATCCACCTGTTCTACTCCCCACTCAGTCTCTGGTGAAACCTCCCACCCACCCCCCCCCACCTCTAACCTACACCCCAGTTCTTGTACGCATAAATAAAAAAATAAACTTTAAGAAAAAAAATACCTAGCAGACGACTGTGGGGGAGGAAGAAGAAAATACACAAAGTCTCAGGCTGCAGGCATACTATGAGGAAGATAAAGCGCAGTGCTGTGAAGCGGGAGATGGGGCAGGGGTCCCCACCGGGGCAGCGGTCCCCACCAGCGCAGGACAGGATAACTGTCTAAGTAAAAATAAATATTACCGGGCCTCCCTGGTGGCGCAGAGGTTGAGCGCTGCGCTGTGGAGCTATGGGCAGCAGCCATGCGAGTTCGACGCCCAGCCGGGGAGAATCCCACATGGTGCGGCAGACCTCTCCTGCCTCACCCGCTGCTCCCCTCAGCAGTGTATTTCTGATCTGCCTGTTCTGCTCCCCACTCTCTCTGGTGAACCCTCTCGCCGCCCCACCCCTCTGGCCTGTTCCCCAGCTTGTATGCATAAATAAATAAATCTTAAAAGAATATTAAAAATAAATGAATAAATATTACCATTAGCTGGAGAACCATCAACATAGACTGGGGACTCACTAGGAGCTAAGGCCTCACAATAACCTGCCCCTTGGGTATCAACAGTTCATTTGCCAGATGAGGGAACAGATGTCACAGCGAAAGACACCAAGGGAAAAGTGTCTCTGAAGGCAAGGGCGAGCATTTCAAGGCGGCCGACCTAGGCGGACCGTTTCTCCAGCGGGATCGGAATTGCCCAACAAGCCTGCAACTCACGCCTTTTCCGCCAGGGGGCGGTGGCGCACCACAAGAGGATTTGGGGTGCCCAGGACTGCTCAGCCCAAAGTTCCCGGGTGCAATACACCCGAGGCGTGGCCGGCGGCCCCTTCGCACACACCGCCTCGGTTCTGCGTCGCAGATACGCGGCAAAGGCCCCGCCGCCTGCGGTTAATGTAACGCTGAGGCTGTTAAGCAGGGCGCGGAGGTGCCCTCGATTCTACAGTTATTTCCAAGTTGAATTTCTAATTCAGTTCCAAATGGGTACTTTCAGGTTCCGGAATCAAATTTCGACTCCCAGAGTTACGAGTTCGAATCTCCGGTTCTCCGCACTCCGGTTCCGCGCGCGTCCTGCTCCCCGCCACTCCGCATTCAAACTCCGGCCCCTGCTCCACTCGCTGCAAACCTTGCCCTAACCCCCGCTCCCGGGAACTGGCGGGGTGGGGTGGAGAATATGGGGAGCCCCCGCCCCTAATTCCGCCGAGGGGCGCAGGCGGGGGTGGCCGGTCGAAGGCCCTGGAAGCGAGGGCGCGGCGGGCCGAGGGCCGCGGTGACCAGGGCGGCGTCCCCACCCGCCTCTAAACTTAGCTGCGGTGACGCGCGGCCCGGCGATCGCTGCGGGCTGGGGACGCAGGGGGGCCCGAGCGGAGGGGAGGCGGCTCGGCTTGGCGAGCCTCTATTTATAGCGCCCCACGCCCGAAATAGCGCGGAGCCGAGCGGCCGGGATGACGCGGGAGCCGCCGGGGGCTGACTCATGCGGCCCCGAGCGCCGGCCCCCGGATGGGGGGCCGTGGAGGCTCTTGGCCCGGCCCCACGCCCTCCGGACACCTCTTTACTGGGCCGTCCGGGTTATCACCGGTCACCGTGCATAGATATGCAGTAAAGAGAAGGGTCTGCAGCAGGAGAGACGGTGGTTAGATCACAGGTGGGACTTCCCTCAGAGTCCAGCGTGGAGAAACTAACTTTCTATAAGAGGAGTTGGGGAGGTGGGGAGATGAACCAGGCTCCTGAGGCTCACAAAGAACCGGTCTGGGGCGTTTTTAGGGCACTGGAATGGACACAAGAACCCCGATACAGCATGTCCCTCTCTCCCTGCCTATTGACTCCTCCCAGGTTGTCCCCACCCCCTTGAGTGCCTTTTTCTGCTTCCTCCATCTTCAGAACTCCCACTTTCTGGAGACTTGGTGCTAAGCACAGCTGCTCACACATGAAAACTCTGACTCACTGGGCCTGGGAGGCCCCTGCGGGCCGAGCCAGGGCCTCCGCAGTCATCACTGTGTCCGGCCGGCACAAGGCAGGCCTCGGGAGGGATTACTTGCTCGATATATTGATACATTGGTGATTAAACACAGTGACGCTGCCCAACGAACCCTGAGAGGGAGGTGCTTTTATTCCAGTCATCAGTCAGATGAGGAAAAAAGTCTCAGGGAGTATCAGAACTACTGGTCTGCACTGGCTCTGGAACTAGGTCACCTGACCCAAAGGCATTCAGTTCCCAAGATAATTCCTTTGGGTCCCAGAGAACCCAAAGGGAGGGAGTGATTCTCAAAGTGCAGCCCACTGAACCCCAAGGAGTTCCCCAGCACTCTTGCAAGAAATCAGTGAGGTTGGGCCTCCCTGGTGGTGCAGCGGTTAAGCGCTGCGCTGTGGAGCTGTCAGCAGCAGCAACGTGAGTTCGACGCCCGGCCAGGGAGAATCCCACATGGCATGGCAGACCTCTCCTGCCTTGCCCGCTGCTCCCCTCAGCAGTGTATTTCTGATCTGCCTGTTCTGCTACCCGCTCTGTCTCTGGTGAACCCTCTCGCCACCCCACGCCTCTGGCCTGTACCCCAGCTTGTATGTATAAATAAAAAATAAATCTTAAAAAAAACAAAAAAAAGAAATCAGTGAGGTCAAATTCTCTTAGTAACATGAAGACACTCACCCGCATTTTCCATTTTCACTCTTTCCTGACAGCACGCACACCACATCACACCCAACACAGAACAGGTGTGAGAACCCAGCTATCCACTGTTGAGCCAGCTATGGACCAGATTTGCAAAAAATTACAAGCCCACTCCTCGTCTCACTACATTTTCTTTGTTTTGGAAAATATGACTCCTCATTAAAAATACATGACTTTGTGAACATGAAATTGGTTTGTTGTTATTATTTTTTGCGCTTAGAAGAAATGGGGTGTGGGTCAGAGATGGGGGTGGGGGGTGAGAGACAGAGTGGGGAGCAGAACAGGAGGATCTACTGAAATACACTGCTGAGGGGAGCAGCGGGCAAGGCAGGAGAGGTCTGTTGTGCTGTGTGGGAATCTCCCTGTCCCTGGATCGAACTCGTGCTGCAGTGGCTGCAGACAGCCCCATAGTGCTGAAACTTAACCCCTTGCGCCAACAGAGAGACCTCCCCCCCACCCCATTATTATTTTAAGTGCATCAAAAGTATTTCTTAAATTTCCCATTTTTATTTTATTTTTTTTTTCAGATTTCTTACTTTTATTAACAATAAACTACTTATTTAAATCTTTCCCAGGAAGTTGTTTTTCTTTTTTTTTTTTTCCATTTTTTTTTTATTGTTATTTGTGTCTTTTACATTTTGTATTCCCCTTGGGCAGCCCACCACCAATTCACCCGTGATCCATCTCCATGGTCCCCTGTATTCTCCTCTCTTCCATTTTGTGCCCTTATCCTCCCCTCCCCCCTCCCCCACCGCTGAGTGTCTCTCTCCCACCCCGCCTCCCTATA
>PVIJ01021498.1:0-18348 GCA_004024925.1 Scalopus aquaticus | reverse complement strand
GTAGACAGCCCCAGGGAAATGCTAAAATGGTATTGTAGTTTGGGGTGGAGACTCTGATAGGAAATAAAAGGGACCAAAGAAGGAGAGTCGGTCGCCATGATGTAGAAGAGGAGACCAGGCAGCAGGAGGTGCAGCCACCATGATTGAGAGTTTGGAAATCAGCCCCCAGGAGTTTTTGAGCCTCTAGGATGTAGAGTTTCGGATTGAGTGTTTTTGGAATCGTCAGTGACTTTGGGGCCAGCGACTTTGGAGGCTTTGCAAGTAGCCGAGCGAAGGAAACTGCTCCCGGTTGTTGTTTTTTTTTCTGCAGCCGAAGGAAGAAGGCAGAGGCCTGGAGCGGGCGCCTTCCTAAAATGCGTGAGTGCAGCCTGTGGGGCCGTCTGGCCGCTGTAGTTGCTGTTTTCAGGGTTGTTGGCCTGGTGCTGTGCTGGGGCACCACGGCAGCTCCGGGAGCATCTCCAATTGTGTCCTTTGTCATCTTTGTGAGTTGGAACCTGGCCTACAGTCTGGCTGCTGAGTGTCTGAAGAGGCGGGAACACGCCATCTTGGAAACGGGGCCTATTGTTTGGAAGAGGAGCTCCACGTCAGCAGTAGTGGGAAGACGCCGCCTTCATTGTTTCTTCTTTAGGACTTAAAGGACTGGACATTGCTTTAAGTAAGGTAAGCGGCCATATTTTGGCCTCAGTAACTTTGTTTTTCCCTGTTTGTTAAATGAATCCCATTGTTATTGTTCCCTAAGCCTGAGTATTCATGCAATTGTGCATGTGGGTGCAACACTAAGATAGTGACTGGTAAGTAATTTGGACAGTGCCCTTGGCCAGTTTTGATGCCGCTCCTGCCCGGTATTAGTTCCAGTTCTTTAACTCATGATAATTAAAATGAAGCCCTACTGTAAAGAATAAAGCAAAACAAGGAAATGATTTCTATAAACGTTAAGGAGTCTAGTCTATGTGAGAAATATTTTGGAAAGTAGCCCAAAAATTTAACACATGATTGTAGAAAAGAAAAACTTGGATTAATGCAAAAATAACAGCATCTATGACAATGACAAAAATAATATTGCAGAAAATTCAAAGATTTATAGTAGCCAGTTCCTTAGGGTATGCTTTCTTTAAAATGGTGATATTTTACTAGGTAAGTATAGTTTCAAATTTCTATTTCTACTCCAGTATAGAAAGCAATATATTTAATATTCTTTTTTCTGAATTAATATATCTGTTTACTCTGTGCCAAGCAAGTATGTTGAAATTTATAATTGCCAAAAAATGATCATTTCAGAAACACATCAATTTAATACTTTAATTAAATGGCATAAATAATAAATTATGATCATTTGCTGGGAATTTTTTCTATCCTGAGGAATTTCAAGAGAAGTTAATTCTTGAAGATGGTTTCTGAAATTTGAGAGGATACCAGGAGAAATTAAAAATCAGATATGCTGTGATTTTTTTTTTAGGATTTATTTATTTATATATACAAGCTTGGGGTACAGACCAGAGGTGTGGGACTGCGAGAGGGTTCACCAGAGACAGAGTGGGGAGCAGAACAGGCAGATCAGGAATACACTGCTGAGGGGAGCAGCAGGCGAGGCAGGAGAGGTCTGCCGCACCATGTGGGATTCTCCCCGGCCGGGCGTGGAACTCGCATCGCCGCTGCTGACAGCTCCACAGCTCAGCGCTCAACCGCTGCGCCACCAGGGAGGCCCTATGCTGTGATTTTTAAATGTCATTCAGGACCTAAGACTCATATGCAGTGCCTCAGGGAGATAGACAGGGCCATGAATGCCCCATGGAGAGGTCATCTTAATCATGGGTGGGTTCATGCTAGTCTTTGCTCCCCTCTTAGTTTGCCCTTTGAGGAGCAAGGAAAGGCGTCCTTTTCTTTGCTATTATTTAAGAGGAAGAGAAAGGGAGAGAGAGAGAAACAGAGAGAGAGAAACAGAGAGAGAGAAAGACCACCTCATTTAATTTTTGGAACATGACTTCCAGGTGCTTCTTAAGAAGACATGTGCCACATAATCTAAAATTTCATTAGAACATTCACCTTTTAGATCCCATCACTGTGATTTGCTTCCTTGTTCATTTCTTATGCTATGTCTGATATGAAAAGAAAAATTCTTCTTGTTAGAGCAAATACAATTCTTTTTTTTTTAAGATTTTTTTTTAATGCATACAAGAACTGGGTGTAGGTCAGAGGTGTGGGGTGGTGAGAGGATTCACCAAAGACAGAGTGGGGAGCAGAACAGGCAGATCTTCTGAAGTACACTGCTGAGGGGAGCAGCGCAGAGACAGGAGAGGTCTGCTGTGCCATGTGGGAAGATCCCTGGCCGGGGATCAAACTTGTGCTGCAGTAGCTCTGGATAGCTTCATAGTGCTGAGACTTAACTGGTTGCGCCACCAGGGAGGCCCCACAAACACAATTCTGTTAGCTTGTTGGGGCTGAGAATGAGAGACACCAGGGACATTGCTGACTGAACAGAGGCTCCAGTTTAGGGGTGAACAGTCAGCGTGTCAGAAGTCAGGTGTCACGTCACCAGATCCTGAATATTGCTGTGATCATGTGATGTCAATACACGGTTGTGGTTCATCACCATGCAGCGATCCGAGGAAAATTACTTTTGGTGTTCAACTCTCTCAGTGATTTGAATGTAATTGTTAGAGAAGAAAATAACATACAACTATCTTTGAGTAATTAAAAAAGACCTTAATAATGCACATCGCAGGAGCAGCCTGTTTTATGCACAAAATTCTTTGATTAATGAATGTTTCAAGTGTCTGTGTTCTTGCAAAGTTGATCCCAATTGCAACCATAGAACTATGGAAAAAACTGTCCTCAATAGACTCAATCTGGTATAAATATTCATGAGAGGGAATCTTCTGAGACTCCCTCCCTCCTCCCACAACCTCAGCGATCACCTAGATAGATAAATGTGCTTATCTTCTAGGCCAAATGATGGGTTTAGCTGAGTTGAATGGGAGAAAGTGGACTCCTCATAGCTCCTCAGGCTAGAGGGAAACCAGGCAAAGAGGGTAACTCCCAACTCACTGAATCTGACTTTTACAAAACAAGTATAGAAACAAAACACTGTGGGCCTCCCTGGTGGCTCAACGGTTAGGTCTCAGCACTATGAAGCTGTCCTCAGACACTGCAGCACGAGTTCGATCCCTGGCCAGGGAGCTTCCCACATGGTGCAGCAGACCTCTCCTGTCTCCCCGGTGCTCCCCTCAGCAGTGTGTTTCAGTAATTCCACCTGTTCTGCTCCCCACTCTGTCTCTGGTGAGTCGTCTCACCACCCCACACCTCTGGCTTACACCCCAGATCTTATATGCATAAATAAATAAATCTTTAGAAAAAAAAAGAAAGAAAACACTGGTTTGCTATCAGGGGTAGACACTATTGAAAATGCTGAGGACTGTATTTCTGAAATGACTGTGAGGAATTTTGTTCTATGTAGATATACAGAAGTTACCCCAGCTCTTATTTTAGGGGATTATATCGATAGGTCATGTTGAAGAATATCTTGGACTGCCCTAGGTATTTGATTTATGAGACTATTGTGTACTGGAATAATTAAGAGAATTTTGAAGACTCTATGGAGGCTTTGGGGAAAGGAAAGAAAGGACGTTTTTCCCTCCTCATTGATGAACATTAGTGTAGGCAATCATGGCGGCCCTTTGCTCGTAAATTTCTGAACTGACCCACCCCTGCTTTGGTAGGCCTGTTGCCAGGTTGAATTGGGAATTCTGCTGCCACTAGATGAAATGCCAAGATTCAAGAATTTTGAGTATTCATAGGTTTAAGGAAGATAAATACCTGAGGTTAACTTAATATATCTTATGTAACTTAATGTGTCTGCTGCACTGTGTTAGTCAGAAAAGCAAAGAAAGCTCCAACTGAGAGAGTCAGCACAAGTCTCCAGTTGTACGATAGAAAAACACTCAAAGTCCATTTCAGGAAAGAGTTTAATAAAATTAAATATTAGCTTCCAGAATTGCAAGATGATGCAAATTTACATTTTTTGTTCAATCTTTTGAGCTTTCAATTCTACCATTGGAATATAAATGTGAAGATGAAATATTCACTATCATGGGTGTTCTATTTTTTCGAAGGCATTATACCTGTCCTTTGACTACAAATAGATATTGAAGATTGAATTTAATGAACTACCTGAACAGTTCCATTTGTTGTAACTTCAGAAAATGAATTCGCAAGCAAGGAACCCATACTTCTTCAGGCTTAATGGCCTTATTTACAGAATCTGTGGCAAATCATTCCACCAAATCCCTCTGTTTTATTTAATCTAACATCTGTGTTTCGAGATAATATTTTGCATTTACTATCTTCTCTTTACTTTGAGAAATGAAAGAAAAAAATAATGCTATACTGAAAACATAACCATAAAACTACAAAATGTAGCATGTTTTTTGCCAAGAATTTAAAAAGCTTTAACAAAGTTCCCCCCTTTTTTTCAGTGACTGAACACATGTTGATAGTTTTCTTTCTTATTATGGGATGATAATTCCCCAAATATTATATTTTATTATCCATTCAAAAATATATGGACACTGTTAAATTTGGCCAAATATTTTTATATGTGCCTGAAGCTTTGTGAGATTTATACCACATTTTTGAGGATTTTTCTATTTTGGCAAATGTAATAATAGTTGCTAATAGCTAATAGTCAGCATATTTAGTTATAATTTTATAAGCCAAAGAAAATGAAATTACAAAAAAGTAGCATTACACTAGGTAAAGTCCCAACCACATAAAATTACTATATTGATCTTATAGTTGGTTTTATTCAAAACGTGTTTTATTTAAATGTTTTAATAGCTAAATTCCCAGGTATGACTTCTACACAAAATCTGCTTTTATCTTTCATTTAAATAGCAGAGGACAATTTTAAGAAACCAGGGATCAAGGAATTGTTTCTATCAATAATCCCACTGTCTGTCTTGGGGACAGTGTTTTTTGGTCTGACCACTTTCTGTTTCTTAAACTACATCCTGTAAGGTAAGAACATTGCAAAACTCAAGTCCTCAGAGAAACATTCAGTGATTTATTTTACCAGAATTAACTACTATCCCAGGAAAAGCAGCTGACTCATTTAAGAAAAAATCCATCCAAAAGCTTGAGGGAAATAGGTTTCTTGTTTTGTTTGGTTGTTTTTCTTCCAAACCAAATAAGAGGCTGAGCTTTAGCCTGGCTCAATAGATGTTGTAGTGTGTGTACGGATGCATATGCCACGTTTTATTCATATCCACTCAAAGTGAGTGTGAATGAGACCAGCTTCGCTCTGCCCCCACAACTTCCTATCTCATCATGCTTCAGCACTGGTACCAGAGGCATCTATCAGGTGTTCAGGGATTCTCAAGCCAAGTATTATTTGAGTAGTTTAATAAAGGTTTGGAAACAGTGGCAGCAATATCATAGTCAAATATAATCTCTGGTAAAGTCTAGAGAGGGCAGATTTTGGTGCCAATGGTTTGTGATTCATTTTACAGTGGAAAGAGTCATTAGATGATACTATTTTCACTTTTAGCAGTGAACACCATGAGACTCCAACAGGGCAAGAGTTCAGATTTGTATTTCTCAAGACAAGTGGTAAAAGTGTCATCATTTTATCACAGGCCTTTGGCTAATATTTTAAAAAAATATAGACTCTAACTGGCTTTCCACTTTACAGAGGCATAATTGACAAAACTGCAATATATTTAAAGTTTACAACATGATGTTTCGATACAGATAGGTGGGTAGGTATATAAGATGGACAGATGGATGGATGGATGGATGGATGGATGGATGGATGGATGGATGGATGGATGGATGGATATGAGAAAGAGTTAATGGCCAGGTACTTCAGCCCTCCCCCCTCAAATATGCTACTCTTGAGTACACTGACAATCCTCTTGTCAAATTGGACAACCATCCACCCCTCCCAAGACTCAGGCTCTTCCTCTATGCCCTAATCTTATTTGCATTAAATACACTTTAATGCAATTCTCTAAATGGGTTAGAGATCTCATTCAATCAGTTGGTTTTCCCCCTCTGCCAACTGAATTAGTTACAACAAATTAAGGAAGATTTGAAAAATAGAAGGAAGGTAATAACCTTAAAAGCTAGAAATACTTGGCAGTTTTAGGGCAGTCTTAAAAATTCTTGCAATGAAATGCCTAAGATAATAAAAAGTTTCCAATGTCCTAAAGACCTGGGGCGAGAAGCAACTTAATGAGAGTGATAAAAGTTACAGAAAAGCATCAGTGATGAATTTTTAACTAATTTGATGTCTGGGATATGTGTGATCCCCCAAAAGTAAATAAAAATGTTTGTTATCATACCTGTATGATGCTGAGTAAGGTTCCAATTCATAACCTATTTAGCACTTTCGTAAGTAAATACTTAAGGATCTTTTAGACCCAAGTTACCCTGCATTATATTGTTTTTCTGTGTTCTTCTTTCCTTCCAAAGGATCACTGAATGAAATTCTGGAATACTTGTCATTCATAAGCTGGGAAGTACCTAATTTAGGGTCCATAAAATCTTTACTATCAGCCATTATTCCAGAAGTCTAGCTAACAAGCAGTGCTGATGTTCTCAGCACTTCAGTTCTAACCAATGCCCTCATGTCATTTATAAATTTTTATTTATGAAATAAACATATATATATCACTCACTATGTATCAAACATGTTCTAAACACTTTATAAATATTCATTTTTTAATATGTAAAAGGAAGCCTTTGAAGAACACATTGCTGTAAACCCTAGCATTAGTATTAAGAAAAAAAGGCTTAAAAATTAAATAATGTAACACAATCACGTAGGTAATAAGTAGTTCAAATGATTCAACATGTTCATAAGTTAAATATAACTTCATATAAAATAATGCAGTTCCTAAAGCTCACATTAAATTTTATTTTCAAAGTTCAGTAGAAATAGAGAAATTCTAGACATTCTTCACCTATAAGTCTGACATATTATAACAGATTTTTAAAATATTCTGTCCCATTACAAGAAAATGACTCTATGTATACTAGTAGAATTTAAATGAATAATTAGGGACAGTGCTATACAGTAAATATTACTTCTGTAGCTTTCATTCTTTTGATTACATTAAATACGTATTTTCTAAGCTGCAGAAAAACTTAGTTTTTAAAGGGTTCTGACTCATTAGTACCTGAGTTGAATTTAGCTCTCTTCTAGGCATTTTAAGATATGAGAAAAGACATGGGTCTTCCTCTCAAAAGAACTACATTTTTTTTTTGGAAGGTATCAACTTTAGAATGATTTAAAAAACAAGGAAATGGATTATAATAATATTTTACACAGCATCACCACCTCTCTGGGGTCCTGTGTGGTGCTTAGAAAGATGTTCTTCTCTGGTCAATATCCTACACCTATCTAATCAGCCTTCCTGGGCTATTGATGGAGATATTGATTCTGCATTTTTGAAGAAACTTCACAACTGATCTTTACATGCACTTAAGGCTGACAACCAGCATAAAATGGATTAACAGTGATGTAAAAGATACAATGCTTGTGATGAGAGGCCACCATAGACAAGGCATTAAAGAGCATTAACTGCTGAGAGTTCAAGGAGGATTGAATATATGATTCATTCTTATAAAAATAAACATAACACCTGCATTCTTATAAATTATCATTTTTATAAGATTTTAAAAGAAATTATCATTCTTATAAAAATAAACATAATTTGTAAATTAAAATGTGGAAATATAAATTCCCTAATCATGAGGACCAGCTTGCTTGGACATAAAGGCTAGAGAGCAAAGTCAATGGTATCAGGGTTCTGGGCACATAGATAATGCTCAATAAACACCTATTGGGTGGATATATTAACAAAGATCTTAAATGGAGGACTGAGAAGCTCAAAGGTTTCTTCTGAAGTGAATAAGAGCAATTAATATCATTTGTCTGAAACTCTTATAGACACATATTTTTATTTGTTTTGATGCTCAGATCACCTCATACTATAAGTAATCTTATGAATCAAAAGATAGATAAATAAGATTCAGAAATATTTAAGTCACTTGTCTGACTTCATGTAGCTCCCTAGTGAACCCAAGTGTGACTTAAGGTCCTTCTCTCTGTAACTATTGTTTCTTCCTATGACGAGTCACCTCAGGCAGTGGGAAATCCTCCTGTGCAATGACCATTTAATGGTTCTATAGTTAACACTGTATATGGTTCCTTGAAGTCTTCTTTTCTAAATGGAAATGCTTGTCTTCCCTTAGAGTATATATTCTACTATATGAATTATTTTTCTACTCCTTTCTGTGGGCAATAGTTAAGCTCCTTCAATAAAGGCTTTATCTAGTTTTTGAAAATCATACACGAAACAAATATTATCTGATTTTTTTGTAAGTTTATATGGGAAACTTCAGGTTGCTTATAACCATGACACTGTTCTTAAAAAGAAAAGAGCTTCCCTTTCTCTTCCCAAAGCAGCCAATTGACCTTAATTCCACACTAAACTACAAAGTGTAATTATTTAGATGATTGCTTTACTGAGAAGTCTAGAAATAACTCTGGGGTGAAGCTGGTTAATGAGTAGGACACATTAGCCTATATTTAAGGTTTCTTTTAAGAAATGAGATTGTGATTTCAATTTAGATTACAGTCACCAGGCCCGCACATCACTGAATCATCCTCAACATAATCCCACTGATAGCTTCAGTGGTGTTACAATAACACCCGTTATAAACTGAGACCCAGCAGTCAAAAATAAACAAACTCTAAAATTCTCATTTCTCAAGACCCTATTGTGATTTTCAGAAGTGAGGGTTATTTAGAGTTAACTGCCATTATAAACAAATTATTGGTCATTCTCAAAGTTTGTTCCATTGTCTTGAGTTTGTCCCAAATATCGAACATTCAATGTTTCTCAAAATTTCCTCCACTGGTGATAGTTTAGTAGTTATAATTGCAAAGCAGGAAGGAGGGAGGAAGAAAGGAGAGAAGGAAGGAGGAGTGGAAAGAAGGAAAGGAAGGAAGGGGGAAGGAGAAAGGAAGGAAAGAAGGAAGGATAAAAGAGGAAGGCAGGTTGGAAGGAAGGGAGGATAATGTAACAGGCTCACATCTGTTATGGGATGAATGTTTGTGTCCTCCCCACAACTTGTACATTGAAACCTTGAGCTGAAATGTGATGGCACTTGATGGTGGGAACTCTGGGAGGTAATTGGGTTTAAACTGGATGATGAGGATGATACTCTTATGAAGAGATTAGTGTGTTTTTTTTTTTATAAATATATATTTTTATTGTTATTTATGTCTTTTACATTTGGTATTCCCCTTGGGCAGCCCACCACCAATTCACCCGTGATCCATCTTCATGGTCCCTTGTGTTCTTTTCTATTCCATTTTGTGCCCTTTTCCTTCCCTCCCTCCACCTCCCTCCCCCCCCTCCCCACACTGATTGTCTCTCTCCCACCCGGCCTCCCTATGAAAACTAAGAGAGACAGAGACCCAGGGGCGCCTCCCTGGTGGCGCAGGGGTTAAGTCTCAGCACTGTGAAGCTATATCCACAGCCACTGCAGCAGGAGTTCGATTCCCCCGCCAGGGGGCGCAGCAACCTCTCCTGCCTGGCCCGCTGCTCCCCTCAGAAGTGTGTTCCAGTAGATCTGTTCTGCTCCCCACTCTGTCTCTGGTGAATCGTCTCACACACACCCCCCCCACACACACACACCTCCGGCCTGCACCCCAGCTCTTGTATGCACAAATAAATAAATCTTAAAAAGACAGAGAGAGAGACAGAGACTCAGACTGATGCTCACATCTGTAGGGACATTTGTCAGGAAAAGCAGTGTCAGCAGGGACAGGGGTGGGGCAGCGGGACCTTCAAACCTGCCTGCTCTAAATGGGTTCTGCCATTGCCCCATAAAACCAAAACATATTCCACGTGTAAGACCTTCAGTAAAGAAGAACTTTGATACAACTGGTGTGCAATAGAAAGAAGTTTCCAAATCAAGTGTCCAGTTACACATCCCCTTGGGGGGCCTCTGCCCCGCCAATCAGGGTTGGCCCAAAGCAGGACCACTGAGGCCCAGGAGCCTGCCACAAGCCGAAGGCACCTTCCAGTGGGGACCCATAGCAAAGGGGCAGAAGAGGCCTGACAAGTCTGGAAGGAAAAGAGCAAAATGAAAATACAGATAAAGGAGGCCGTTGTCAGCCTCCCCACAAGTCTCTCACCCACATCTTCAAGTGTCTCCAGGTTCCCCAAATCCAAGGCCGAGAAGCAAGCACAGCTCCTTCAGATGTACCCTGCTCCAAGTACCTCCTCCAGGCCTCTAGCTTGCTTCCTTTTCCTCTCCTTCTCTAGCCTCCTTCCCTGCTCAGGTCCACCCTCCCTTGGGTGGGGCAGGGAACCTGGAAGCTCCCCTTTCCCTGGGGACCCCCCTGTTATAGTTCTAAGAGTCTAGATTAAGGCGAACACTGTGTTAGAAGGTAAGTGTGTGTTCCTGTGTGTGTGCGTGTGAATGTGCATGTCTGTGTGTGTTTCAGCATTAGCTAAGAGAGGTCTCTGAAATATTTGGAGAATTTAATCGGAATAATCCAAATGTAACCATTGGAGTCTTATCCTCATCGGATCATGCTCACGCCGAAATTTTAAGTAGCAACAGAGCAGCATAAAATAAGCTACATCTAGTCTTCTAACTTGAGCTTTTATAATGTGGGTGCATTTGTTTTGGTCTTTGGTTATAAAATACAGCTGTGAATGCCAGGGAAAGAAAAAGGCTCGCTCAAGCGATGGGTAAGGAGCATCTTCCTGGAGGAGGCGGGGTCTTGGGACCGCTCATATTCTACTTGGGGTTATCCAAGCTGAGCTCCAGGGCCAACTTCTCTTTATTGCTAGCTCCGCAATCCGGTGAGATAAGGAAGGTGGGCTGTCAGCCCGTAATAGCTAGATAGTGATGCAGACATGAGGGGCCTTGGGGGAGGTGGAGTGGAAATAAAGAGTACTCATTCCCATCAGAATAGATAAATACCCCTTTACTTTGGCCAGGGGGTTATTTTGTTTCAAGTGCTTTCATCTACAAAAGGTTTGGGGGAAATAACAAGAAATACTGTGCAAACTATAGTTTCTCCTACAGTGATTTGAGTCAATCATATAGGCCCTGGTCTTTTTTCTTCAATTATCAGTGTATTTATTTTTAAAGATTTTATTTATTTATGCATATAAGCTGGGGTACAGACCATAGGTGTGGGGCGGCGAGAGGGTTCACCAGAGACAGTGTGGGGAGCAGAACAGTCAGATAGACCAAAGTACACTGCTGAGGGGAGCAGCAGGCGAGGCAGGAGAGGTCTGCCACGCCATGTGGGAATCTCCCCTGCCGGCCTTCAAACTCACATCCCCGCTACCAGCAGCTCCACAGAGCAGCGCCTAACTGCTGCGCCACCAGGGAGGCCCTATCAGTGTAATTTTTAAAGATTTATTTTTATTTATTTATGCATACAAGAACTGGGGTGTGGCCCAGAGGTGTGGGCAGTGAGAGAATTCACCAGAGACAGAGTGGGGAGCAGAACAGGCGGATCTACTAAAATCTGCTACTGAGGGGAGTAGTGGGGAGACAGGAGAGGTCTGCTGTGCCCTGTGGGAATCTCCCTGGTCAGGGATCGAACTCGTGCTGCAGTGGCTGCTAATAGCATCATAGTGCTGAGACTAAATCCCTTGTGCCACCAGGGAGGCCCTTATCAGTGTGTTTTGTAAAAAGATATCCAAGAGGCTGAATCATCTATATAAATAACTTGGTAGCTTCACACAGCATGCCACAAGGGGTAACCAGGGACTCCAAACTGTTGATGGGTGCATGCTCTGAACGGGATTCAGCCATCCACATGCACAAAGATAAAGGAAAAAGAATCTTAAGTGTGAAAGGTTTTTAATAGAATTAGTATGCAAGGGAGAGAGAAGAAAGGACACTGCTAATAAAACTCTGAAAATCACCCATCCATGTGTTGGCAAATATCCAGCCAAATGAGCTCAGACTTCTGGGACCTGAAAGCTTTCCACCAGTCTCAGGTGCCTCCTGAACCACAAGAAAGGGGTTAGGCAGTTCCCGGAGAGCTGGGACAGGAGGAGAGAGAGAAAATGCAAAATACTTCATATCCAGGTAATGGCTGTCATTGTCTCTATTATAAAAATACTGGACACTGCTTTAAAAAAGAGTGGACACTAGTAAAGCGTGAGGTTTCTGAGTTAAGAGGAAGGAGAGTGGGAGAAAAAGTTAAGATTCAGAAGTTTGAGTGGATAAAAATGCACCAGGTGACATGCTTTTGAGACTTCTAGGGTCACAGAATGCTCAGTCACACTCTCCCTGCCTGGGGACTTTACCCAGAGTCCTAAGTTGTGGCTAATGGCCACCGCACTGAAGCCCAGAGGAGACACTGGACAGAAATGGTTCCTTCCCATCAGCCTCTTAAGAAATTCAGTGTATTTAAACAAATGAGGAATTCATTAAGGAATACACTCTGGTTCCTCCAGGGATTTTTGTTTTGTTGCAGTTCACCTCTTATCTACTTTTTGTCTCTATGATTTTGCCTGTTCTAGATACTCATGTAAGTAAAATATATTTTTAAAAATTTGTATTTCCTTCTCCTTTTCTATACTCGCTGGAAACACATCCTAGCTGGTAGAAAAGGTTTGAAAAGAAAGAGGCCAAGAGTATCAGACTGAAGTGGCTTTACTGAAAGCCCAAGAGGGACGACCCTTTGCAGGCTGAGCAGCGTGCCAGGAGATTGGGGAGTGGTTTTTATAGGAAAGGCTGCTGCTGCAATTTTTTGTGTGTGCAGGTGGGGGGGGGGTCTCCTCTGCCACTAGCTGGGACTTACTGCCTGGGCAGGGCTCTATTGTAATTCTTTACTGCTGTCAGTGTGTGTTTGCTTAGCTTATCTCTGGTGCCTTGGGCGCAGGGCACAATGGGGAAGGCTGGTGTTAGCTCAGAAATTGTCTGGGTCACCCCAAGAGAATCACTCAGAAGCAGAAGAAGATGCAAACGACAAAAGAGGTTTATTCTCTAGCTTAAGCCAGGGTCCTAGTCCCAGGAGACGACACAGCGGCATCTAAGGGCAAGGACCCCCACCGTTCTATAGTCCAGGTTTATATAAGATAAGGCACATTCCTTTGTAGTAAGACCAGCTCAGCTCAGCCTAAGGTGATGTTGACAGGTCTCATTCTTACTGGCCATACTCCAAACTGCCCCACTGACCTCATGTTGGCTGATGGAGAACTCTAGTTACAGGACAGCCTGGGTAATGGCGTGGGCCCAGGCCCTATAGTGCATTTCCTTTTGTCATGGAGTCATTTTTATGCTTTAGTCCCTTTACACTGGCAAGTGCGAATGGGCCGGCTGGTAGTGGTCCCATCACTAGCCAAGTTCCTAAGACCTCTTCAATAGAGTGCCCATCCTGAATCATTGCCCAGACCTCTAGACTGAATAATCCCTATTTGCCACAAGAGAGAACTTTTATCTTCACCCAAGTTTTGTGGTAGATTGACTGGTGATTCTCTGAGACTAGCATCACAGAATTGGAAAAAGTTAAATAAAACTCCTTCCAGAGGTTAATTTTTTTTTTTTTAATTTGGTCAAGAAAATGCCTACAGTTTTTTTCTAGATATGATTGTGCCTTAATTCAAGTAGATTGCAGACAGGGGACATCTACGAGCGCTTGTGAAGAGAATGGCTGTCGCTAGTTCCAGCCGTCATTTCAGAAAGCTTGTTGTTCTAGATGCCCTACTGCTCCAGGTGTCAGTCTGGGTATTTGTCTGTTTGGAGGTATCTACCAGCAGGAAGAGGCTTAACCTGATCAGCTATCTGAGGGCCCATCACACTGAGTCTGAGCTTCTTAGGTATGTGCATTGCCTTTGTTGGAAATGTTGATTAGCACCAATAAAAGTTATCTTTTTTAAAAAAGATTTATTCATTTATGCATACAAGAGCTGGGGTGTAGGCCAGAGTGGGGGAGGTGAGAGGATTCACCAGAACAGAGTGGGGAGCAGAACAGACAGATCAACTGAAATCCACTGCTGCAGGGAGCAGTGGGGAGACAGGACAGTTCTGCTGCGTCATGTGGGTCAGCTCCCTGGCCAGGAATGGAACTCTTGCTGCAGTGGCTGCTGACAGCTTTCTAGTGCTGAGACTTGACCCCTTGAGCCACCAGGGAGGCCCAAAAGTGATGATCTTGGCCACATCATGGTTCACTTCAGTGGCTGCTCTCCACGAATCTTTGGAGCTTTATACTTAACGTCTAATCAACCGGAGCCTAAAGTTAATGGCCTGAATCTTCCCGTTTTATGTAGCATCCAAGGCTGAATCAATTGTTGCTGAATATTAGAATTCAAGTTACAGAATAGCTTCCATTTCAGCATGGGAGAAGCTGTCGCTTCTTCATCCTGTTTGACAGCTTTCTACCAATATACTTCCCTGACAATCATCATTATTCATGGACTTTATTTTCACAGAGCCCTCAAATTTCTCCCTGCCATTTTAATTAGTGGTTTCTGTTCACATGAGGAGAATTCAGATGGCAGGTGTTGAATCTGTGTAGTTAATTAATAATAAGTATGATTTGGTGAAACAAAATATTTTGAAACACAAACATAGATGATAAATATGTACTGGTAAACAGTAGAACTAATTATGGGACTATTGTATAGTTGCTATAAAGCAGAGCATTCCCATGAAAATTATTTCAATCTGCTTAAGGTTTACAGTCCTAGATACTCTGATTACTTCGCATGAAGCCTTAGAATAAAGCATCGTCTCCTGATTGCAAAATCTTTAAATATTACCAGTTCATCTGTCATTTGGCAATAACATTCTTTTCATTCATCCACAACGAAGAAAAGGAAATGTTATGTTAATCATTTTGTACTTTATACCCTCATTCTATAATGAATTTTAGTCAATTACCTAAAGCTTAGTGAATAATTTCTAATGGATAAAAAGTATTTTCTCAAGATATACTATTTTTCAGGTACAATAAAAATATTCAGACTATAACTATAATCTAAATTACATGTTATGTTACACTACTATTTTATTATTTATTAATATATTCTTTAGCAACAGAATGATTGCCACTACAACTAAATCGATATGTTATCATAAATGTAACATATTAATATTATTGTTATTGATATTATTAATAGTATGTATGCTTAAGTTAATGAATTTCTAAAGGGAATTTCTTTACTAATATTGGCTCTGTGAGATTTCATATCAAACATAAAATGTAACCACTATGGAAATGAAAATATATGACGGTCTTTGCAGAACTTACTGGAAAAGTCTTTTCTAAGAACCTATTCCTTGGCGCCAAACTTCTCAGAAAACTTTCTTCTATTTCCTTTTTTCCCCATTTGCACACTTCTCTCTGACCCTTCCTCCCTCCCACTTCTCTCTTAACTTCAGAAACTTCATTTATTAGCACCCATTAGTATTTTACTTTATTGAATCATGTGCTATGTAAACGTCCAATATTGGTCTTTGTCATTCTGACTTCCTTGAGTACACAGAATTCCCTCAAATTCCACCCACTATGTTGCAAGTGACAGCATATCAGCTTTCCTAGGACTGAATAGTGTTCTGTTGTGTGACGAATCCACATTTTCCTGATCCAGTCCTCTATCTGTGGGCGTTTAGATTTTTTTCCAATTCTTTCTTAGGCCAATTATTTTTTCAGTTTTATTGAGAAATAATTGAGACACATCACTGTATAAATTTAAGACATGTAACATGTTGGTTGGTGAAATACATATTTCAGATACATTGTGAAATGATTATCACATTAGGCTCAGCTAAATCCTACCATCTCAGGTAGATGTAAAACTTTGAGGACACTGGACCAGTGTAATTAAATGCACAGCTTCATTTTATTTAGAGTAAGCTACTTTTTTAAGCAAGTCATTTTAAAATTAAAATTATTGTAGAAGTGTAATATCAGTTCCTGAAGTTTCCATTTTAAACATAATTTATATTGGACAGGGAATCCTAACTGGTTTGATATTTGAAAATACTGTAAAAATTTAGGCATCTTATAAATCACCAAGGATTTTCATTCATGAAATTTATGAATTTAATGTTTTTACCTGTGATGACTAATATTTGGGGGGGAATAAAAGATATATGAAAACTCAGATTACCCATTAGATTTAAATCCCGTTATCATCCCAAATACCCCAGATTAAGGGACTTAACCATTTTATTGAAATGACATTGGTTTATAACCTTATATAAATTTCACGTATACAGTATATTTTAACAACACTTTGTACTTCATCATGATCACTACCAAAAGTTTAGTTTCATACACCACCATGGACTTGAACCCCTTTGCCAATTTCACCCACTTATGACCCTCTTCCCTTCAGGTAACCAGCAATCTGTTCTCTGTATCTCAGTTTATTTTTGCTTTGTTTTGTTTGTCCATTTGCTTTATTTCTTCACATTCTGCTATGAGCAAAGTCATCTTAGCATAATACTCTTTATTATATCCTTGTTGCACTTGACAGGATTTCAGCTTTTTATGGGCTAGCAGCGTTCCATTGCACATACACAGTACTTCTTTATCACTCATCAGTCAATGGGCTTTTAGGTTGTTTCCATATCTTGGCTATTAAAAATAATGCTGCCATAAGCATAGGGGTGCATTTTTCTCTTCAAATCAGTGTTTTCCTATCCTGTAGGTGAATATCCATCAGTAGAATATTTAGATCATATGGTATTTCTATTCTTAATCTTTTAAGGAATATCCAGACTATTTTTTAGAGTGGCTCCATTAAGTCTTATTTATTTTTTCATAAGACCTTGTGTCTCTGACTATTATCTGACTGCAGGACTCATTTGCTTCCTCTTATCATGAGAGTCTTATCACAGAGAGCCTTTAAGCACTTGTGAGAGAACATCACTAAAAGAGGAAAAGAAGGAAGATAAATTGATTTTCACAAACACATCAATTAATTCCCACAACAAAAATCAAACATCCCCAAAGCATTTTTCCTCTGGACTGTCCCTCAGGAGAGACTGCCAGGTAGAGAGAGCTTCATGGATACGTGAAGCGTGTCCCCACAGATGGCCTCATTTACAAAGGCCCCTGTGCTAGGTTGAATAATCTGCTGTTATTACCTTGAAATTCTTCATATTTTTTTAAGTAGAGGCTTCCTATTTTCATTTTGTACTGTAGTGTCCATATGCTCAGGTAATAAATTAATTCAAATATTGTGTTTTGTCCTCTCCCAATATAATTTATACTTTGTAAGTAGATATCTCAAAAATGTAAATAATAGCTCTTGGTATAATTACTTAGAGCCATAAATATATCTGAGCATACACTTAAGAAAAGTGTTAAGTATGGCAAAAAAAAATTGAATACAAGTGTACTGAACTTGAAAAAGAGTGGAAAATGAGCATTGTATGACGGGAACAGATTTACAATGAAATTCACTTGAAAAAGAAAGGCAAGAATTTAAATATTTGCAGTCACTAGAGGAGCAATCCAGTATCTACCTGGGAATAAGTCAGTCTTGCAGTTGAGAGAACCATAGTGCTTAGCAGAAAAGCTTATCATTTAATCTGCTGTGAAATAAGAACACAGGCAGACTGAACATTCATAAATGGTGAGCGATTTCTCTGCAGTATGAAAGTAGATAAAATGCCCTGGTATCAAGGTTAACTTGGTCAACCCATGTGGACATGACTTCCAATTGAAGATTTTTTAATTATCAAATCAATGCATATTTTTATATCACTCAAAGAAACAATTAGTATATCTTCTTTATAGTAGATCACAAAAGTACCCAATAGCAATGGACAATTCAAAAGGTCTTTTGTGCTATTTTAAGAGGGTCACACTGAAGAAGAAAGTGTATCCATTTGAAAGTAGGGAGGTAGAGTGGACAAAACAGGAGAGAGGTAAATCATGCTTTTGTTTCCATTATAATGAACTTCTGTGTCTCGGGAGAACAAAATATCTGACACTTTTAGTAACTCATCCTCTGCTTGAATTAACAGAATGCAGTAAACATGAATTAAGCAAAGAAGAACACATTCTAAAATAAAATATTGTCTCCCATCCAGGAAAGATTTATTTTCATTAAAAATATGTAAATGATATATACTGAATTAAAATTACTCTAGAATGTAAATAGCAAAACTATAATGGATGAGCTTCATAACGGTAAATGTGATTCTGTTGTACACCCTCCATTTTTATGTACTTAAAATTTTACAAATAGGATTCTAGAACTTCTAATACTTAGACAACCGTCATGCAAAAATAATTACTCTAATCCATTTATATTATTGTTTCCCTGAATTAAGAGCCTGGAGATC